>VCCN01003577.1:153084-165947 GCA_006491835.1 Architeuthis dux | reverse complement strand
ATAAGTATCTATTACTAAATAAGAAATAACAATATGTAGTTTCTCAAAAAGATTTGTAATTCTCTTTACCAGTACAATTCATAAATAGTTACCCACTAAGCAGATCTTAGTTTTGGCACAAGACCACAAATATAACGCACCCTGTGAGGTTCAATCTCACTACTCAGTATTAATGATCTGTGAAACCAGCTTGCTAACTATTACACCACAACGAGACACCATTGTAGCATTTACACACATACATAGTATGTAGATGTAAGTATTTATGCTTTAAAGAAGAAGAAGAAACAGTAAATATATGAACAAACAGGGGAAATGCATTTCTCTGATTCTTCAGATTATAAAAGTTGACATTTATACAGGTTCCAGACCATTTATTTGGCTTCCAGTAAACCTACTATTTTTAAAACTAGCTCGTTTTCAATCTGGCTGGCTTTGTGATGATTTGCCATTCAGCAGCTTTGGAGGCATGGACACAGTTGTTGCAAAATTGACAAATGACTATTCAATCACATAACGGTTTAATCAGTTTTCATAAAATTTATATCATTAAAAAGAAGAATTGGAGAAAAATCTGATATTAAAATTATTTTCTTCCATTATATAGTAGTGAAGTTGTTTGTTTTTTTAAAACTTGTGTTTACATTTGTGGAAAAAAAAAAGGAGTATCTCAAATTTCATAACTGATGGACTAAATACTAATAGTGGGATTATTTTTCTTTTCCCATGAGATTACATTGGAATAAATCTAGTTTTAGAGGCAGGGGATAAAGCCATATTTCCTATAGTCCTGGGTTCTAACCACAGAGCCATACACACACAAAGACTGTAGATGACAAAATAAATAAATAAATAAATAAATAATATTATAATATAATTATTATTGTTATTATTAATAACAATGTGTCATCTGATAAAAAAAGATTTTTTTTAGACAAAGTTATATTATCTGCTGAAGTCTGCAAGAATTAAATCCTAACTTAAACAGCAGGAAAATCTGGTCACAAAAACAAAAACAAACCTTCTACATCTGTCCTCACCAAAAAACGAATGACGTGTTGAATAAAGGAGAAAAGAAAGGAAAAAAATACGGAGTGTCGCAGAAACAGCAGCAGAAAAGGCAAATAGTCTGACCCATAACTTACACAAATTCAGCACCATGTGGAATCAATTATTGGTACTTCTGAAGCCTTGGAACTTTGATGGAATCAGTTACCATTACAGAAAAAAAAAATACTGCCTACCTCCAAGACATAACAGGCAGTAAGAGAGAGAGAAAGAAGCAGTTGAGAATTCTAAGTCACTCCACCCATTTTTTCTTTCTTTCTCCCTTTACTTCTTTATTCATTTGCAGCGTCTCCTCTGTCTTTGCCCTCCTCTTCTTTTCCTTCTTAAGTGGAACAACTTAGAGCTGACACTGGTAATTGCAACACATCTTTTATTCACCCAGATTCAGCGGATGTTGGGTCGGTTAGCGTTGGTGTCAGACCTTTAGTGCCATAACTTTTGACCAGTCACGTTTGACACACGTTCCTAAGACAGTAGGCACAGACAATAATGGAGATGCAGAGTGGTGTAACAGAAAACGGAAGTGGCAAACAGAGTCAGAGTTTCGGCCAAGCTTGCTTGCGTTTACTTAGCACTAATGCCTTGAGAAAGGCATGAATCTACTCCCCCCGCCCAGCTATGGGTAAATAGTTGGTCCCTTTAGCCCTCTGTAAGGCAGAGTATCCGGTGAATTCATAGCAAACAAATTCATAGCAGCGGATTGCATAGCGAAATTAATAGCCATGTCTATTTCCTAGCCACTTTTCATTAAGTTTCATAGATTAGCAACATCAGATGAAACTGATTTATCCTACTATGTATTGTTTCGGCTATGAAAAGTGGCTAGGAAACAGACATGGCTATTAATTTTGCTATGAAATCCCCTGCTATGAATTTGTTTGCTATGAATGTTCCGTAACCTTTAAGGCAGTCCATCTAAGTGAAAGTTACTATGATAACAGAAAAACCTACAGTTTGAGTGTGGTGGCTAGCAACTCCAGCCCGTAAATTCTATTTGCTTCTGAAACCACAAAGCAGCCCTATGCTCCACAAGGAGTGAAAAGGAATAAACAAAAGAAACAAAACAAAAAAGAAATAGACAAGGTGTTGTAAGAGCCTTTTAAAACATGAAATTTACATTTCGCCACTCTTAGTCATATAAAACCCAAATGGTATTTAAATAGTCACGATCCAAGAATTTTCTATACATTTTTCACTCGTTTTTCTTTCATCTTAATTTCAGTTGCTTTTTTATCGCAACTCCCAGTTTGTCATTATAAGTAAACGACTAGGATAGGAATAAAGAATAAGTCTCCAACAAGACTTAATCAGGTCTCATCTTCAGGAGACAGACTTGCCATGGCAGCTGCCTTACCGATTAGGCTACAAAAGCCACTGGCAGCAGTGTATTAGTAGTATTAGTTGTAATATTATTCTAATTTCTTAGATTGAAGCATTGTCAATTAAACAACTTATTAAAAAAAAAATATTTCCAATAGTCTTAGTTTGGTTTTAAATATTTTTCCACACCATTGTAGATTGACTTTTGAAGAGAAAGCAAAAAAGAAAGCATAAAAATACTCATTCTTCTTCAGTTTAGGAACTGGGGTTTAAAATGTATTTAAGAACTGATAGATACATTTAACCCAGTGAAGAATTTTGCTTGAATGTTGCCTTGTGCAAAATGTTATAACATGCAAATGCTGAGTTTAACAGTATTCAAAAAATGAACAACAGTTTTTCCATGATCTTGATAACAGCCAGAAGTGGTTTGAAGCCCTTTTATCACACACTTTTGGACAATATCAACATCCATTGAATCCAGTCATAAAGAAATAACAACAAGACTAGGAATAACACTGATAATTAATAAGAAAAACAAACACAATATAGTAATAATGATATTGAAAATGAAAAATAATCAAAATTAAATTACGAAAAATAAGGTAAGATCAAAGATTTCACACAGAAAGGTCCGAAAGAGAAAACGATAAAATAGCTACGGACAAATAGGTCAGACATATCAGAGCATTTACCCAATGGACAGGGTTAAGAGGCACCCAAGCAATTTAAAAACAAGGCCTCAAAAAGATAGTCAAAGAATACCGGGGTAATAAATATGACAGAAAACTTGAGGATGGATAAAGCTAACAAAAATTAATGACGGAATACGTAGATAACCGAGACACGTGCAAAGGGAAACAACCACAAAAAAAAAAATCAAGAGTGGCAATTCAAATCAACCAATAAGAACCCTGCACGGATTATTACAACAAACAAATCTATAAAAGGAATTATCAAAATACCATTAATTGTTCATTTGATGATCTAATTGTGAAACCAGCTGTACAGGTTGTTATGAACCAATACAAATTATTTCTCATATATATATATATTAGAGGTGCAACGATTCACTGGTATATCGTGATATTTTACAGTTTTGCAATACATAACAATAACATTTCCTGAATGATACTAACAATCTTTTTTTTTTGGCTTATTCAAAATTTGTATAAATGTTGTTCTGAAGTTGTTTTTTTTGTTTTTTTGGCTAGAAAGGAAAAAAAAAAAATAAATTTTTGTCTAAAAAAAAGGAAAAACAAATTTTTATAAATTACAACGTAATTCAAAGTCCTGTTTACCATTTTACGTTGAGGCAACACGATTAATCCCCCCACCCTCCAAATAGGTTACAATTTGGGACTGGCAGAGGTAATACTCGTGTTGATATTTTAAAGAATTTAGGATAGTCGATAGTAATCATCTATCAGCACAGACAGGGTGGGGAGGGAGAAGCAGTAATGTGGCCAATTATGCATTTTATAAACCAACGGCTGTTGCTTTTGGTTAGCCTTGGCATCCATACATTTGTCTGGATTTAGAATAATTAATAACAAAAATTTTTATTAAATCATATATTTCCAAGTTTTGAAAATATCGTTATTACATAAAATCGACATTTCACAGTTACCATGCTTGTATCATAAAGTCCACAATTTTGTATTGTGATAAATATTGGAATGTGAAAAAAAAGTATCGTTGCAGCCTCATATATATATATTCACCTTAAAACTACATTGCGCAAGCTGGAGGGTTACTCCGCACACAGGCCCTGCCATCTATGGTCCTAATGCTGTGGAAAACACTCCCCGAAAATCTTTGCAAAGCCAAGCCATTGATTCATTCATTCATATATGCTGTTTTATTAATTTATTCACTAAAATATTGAGCACTATGTACATTCAACAGTGTTTCTTTAAAAACACACACCCACACACACTTTGTAACACTTTTCAATGGGCACACAGATACTACATGTTGACCCTAGGCAGAGTGCACAGATACTCTGATCCTATGCAGAAGTCCCAATCGCAACATAAATTATCCTGTCATTTTTGACAGGTACTATGCTAGTATATATAAAATCCATTAATATGTGCACACAATAATAAGGAATTTGATAAACAATAGGGTAAATAGTTGGTCCCTTTAGCCCTCTGTAAGGCAGAGTATCCGGTGAATTCATAGCAAACAAATTCATAGCAGCGGATTGCATAGCAAAATTAATAGCCATGTCTATTTCCTAGCCACTTTTCATTAAGTTTCATAGATTAGCAACATCAGATGAAACTGATTTATCCTACTATGTATTGTTTCAGCTAGGAAACAGACATGGTTATTAATTTCGCTATGAAATCCCCTGCTATGAATTTGTTTGCTATGAATGTTCCTTAACCTGTAAGGCAGTCCATCTAAGTGAAAGTTACTATGACAACAGAAAAACCTACAGTTTGAGTGTGGTGGCTAGCAACTCCAGCCCGTAAATTCTACTTGCTTCTGAAACCACAAAGCAGCCCTATGCACCACAAGGAGTGAAAAGGGAGAAACAAAAATATCCTTTTATTAATATGTGCACACAATAATAAGGAATTTGATAAACAATAGGTTTATTCCTATAGTTGACTGGGCTTATTCAAGAAATTCCACTGAACTCGGCACAGAAAATTAGGTACTTAAGAAACAATGTAGCGACTAATTATACTAACATTTTCTTTTCAAATATTCATGTAGGCAAATTCCTGAATAAATATTTCAAATACTCATTACTCCGATCAATAACATATGCAACACAGAGTCTTGAAATTGTTCCAAACAGTGCAAGTAATTCACATTTCAAATTTTCTCAAGCAAATAAAAGAGTGGAATCTCTTTGGGGAAGAAATAATGGTAGCTGATCATTCAGCATCAGGAGGTGTGGAGTGGCATAGCAGTTATCAGCAAGGGAAATAGAATAGGCAGACCAAGTTAGAGTTTTGGCTATGATTGTTTAGCGTTCACCTCTCTCTCCCCCAACCAGCTATTGGTAAATATCAGGGCAGTTGGAGCCCTTTAGCCCTGTAAGACAGTCATTTAAAAGGTAAATCTGACAGAAAAAAAACCTACAGCTTGGCAACTGCCATAGCTGGTCCCTAGCCCAGGTAAAGAGGAGGGTTGAGTGTGGGGCTAGCAACTCCACACTGTAAAACCTACTTGCTACTAAAATCACAGCAATGTGGTTGCAGCCCTATGCTCCACAAAGTGTTTATAGGAATAAACAATCACTCAGCATCTCTGATGTATTATAGACCAAACTTTTGTTTTTATTCTTTTGAAATCTTTGTAAGTTGTACATAATTTTGTGGAAATACATTAGACCAGTGGTTCCCAACCTTTTCGAAGTAACTTCATTCCCCACTTTCAAATAATTACTTTATTTTGCATATAATTAGACAGCTTCATACTAAGAATTAGTTTAATTTTATAATTGTACAGCTGCTGCCGTGTATTTGTTACTCAAAGAATGCAAGCGAAAATGATTAGAACACATCATTTGTAATTCCAATTTATTACAAATAAAAAAAAAAAAGAATTCTGCTATCAATGTGATCTCTATTCTTGTTTTTGCTACTTGTTCTTCGATTTGTGTGTCTGTTTAGTATGAGAACACATCTTAAATCATTCTCAACTTGTAGCTTATTTCGAGCCTTCGACTTTATAGAAGAGCAGAAAACCACCACGGTTGGGAACCACTGCATTAAACAAACAAGAAGAGTGAGAAAGTGTGTGTGTGTGTGTGTGGTGGTGGTGGGGGGGGGTAATTACTGTGAAATAATTGGTATGAAACAAAAACATTAACAGATTTAGTTATCTGATTGTATGGTCAGTTTAACTTTTGCAGCCAAACAACACTTCAGAATGCATTTGATACCGTACCTCACCAGAGTCTTATTTCCAAGCTTAGAGCTAATGGAATTAGTGGCACTGTGTTAGAGTGGATTAAAGACTAGCTGTCTGGGAGGATACGTGTGGTATTTAATGAGTGTCAGTCAAATTGCAGAGATGTAACTAGTGGTGTACCTCAGGGGGTCCATTCTAGGCCCTATATTGTTTGTTATATATATATGATATTGACAATGGTATTGTGAGCAAGCTGTCTAAATTTGCAGATGACACCACACTATTCAGAAGTATGGTAAGTGGGAAAAGAGCTTCCCCACTACAGGACAATCTACAGAAGGTCCATAATTGGTGTATGGACTGACAGCTGCAATTCAACTAAGATAAATGCAAATGTCTTCATGCGGGGACAAAAAAAATGCTCATTATGACTATTTCATTGGAGACCACAGCATAGAAACTGCATCAATGGGAAAAGATTTGGGAGTTCTGATCAATAAATTACTAAAACCAGAGGATCGTATAGGGTACATAGTAAAAAAGGAATACAATATACTTGGTCGCATAAAGAGGACTTTCACAGACAAAAGTTTGTTCAACATGTTAAATCTATACAAAACATTAGTTCGACCAATTTTGGAATACTACCAACAAGAGTGGAGTCCATACCTAATAAAAGACCAAGAAAACAAAAGACATTCAACGTCGATTTTTAAAAAAATGATAAATGGAATGGAAGAATTAACATCCGAGGAAAGGATACAGAAATGCAACCTTGTTTCTTTGGAAACAAGAAAAAGAGCAGACTTAATAGAGACATTTAAGTTGGTATGGGACAACACGGATGTGGAAGCTGAAAATCTTTCATTTTAATAAAAATAGAACTAGAGGACATGAATATAAAACACAGAAAACATTACTGATACTATTGTTCGGACTGAGATCCTCATCTTGGTTGTCATTTCCACAACGTTTCGGCCGATGTTGTGGAAATGACAACCAAGATGAGGAACTCAGTCCGAACAATAGTATCAGTAATACTAACACCTCATCTCAGAAATACCGAACTCAGTTACAGAAAACATTGTAAATTGGATTTAAGACAAAAAAGATTTTCAGCCAACGTGTTGTGGACTCTTGGAATGGATTGAGTAAATAGAGATGGTTGATGCCACATCCATTGACAGTTTTAAATTAAATATTCAGTGAATGTTTGAAGAAATTTAGTGGGGCTGAACATGGGCCAGTAGCCCCCTGTCCCAAACCAACATCTGGTATGTAATTAGTCCTCCAAATTTCCTTGCATTATAATCAACTTTCATCTAATTCTTTTAACATCAAATTTGCGCAAAAATACAATGCAGAACAAATTTGTAAATAAATAATTGAATTCTTCAGTAAGTGCCACATTGTTCATTCAAATTCAAAATGTTTTGCTTACTAATTGCATAGTATGTGTGCAAGTATACACACCTTAGAAGAAACTTTGGTGATTGTATATTAGTGTGTTTAGTATCAGAGCAATTGGATTTTGAAAAAGGAGTTACCATATATGCAGGACAATAAGACAAATGGTTTACAAGGGTATTTGGAGGACTAATGCTCACTGCAACTCATCCTAGCCTCCTAACTGTCCTTATCAAGCTTTGATAGAGAGCCCCCTAGTCATAATACCAGCGCATTGGACGCAGTGTAATATTTGCAGAGTTTTGTTTTTAAAATTAAATGTCTGTCTTATCAAGAAAGTGAATCGGGGGGTGGGGAGAAACAATAAGTAATTTTGTTTTTACTATAATTGATGAAAATAATATTCAACCATAGAACATTATACCTCCTCAAGTAAGATTTATTGCTTTAGTCATAAACAAACAGGGTTGGTCCAAGTTCAAAATAAAGAATTAGTATTAGGAAGTCCATTAGTATACTTGTAAAAATCATAGTACCCAAGAATAGTAATAAAAAAAATCTTTTATTACTATTCTTGGGTACTATGATTTTTACAAGTATACTAATGGACTAAGGTCAAATCTAGTTGAGCCTATTAAGCGCTTACAATTTTATTACCAAAGAAAAAAAATAGATCTTAGTAAGCACTCGGCAAAAGATTTCTGTTATTACAAACTCTTAGAATAGGACAAGACAATTTACACTACAGGCAGATCTTTATTGTCATCAACAGAATGCGTTATTCTTTATGATGACAAGTCTACACTAAATAAAATAAACTCAAAAGATTAAATTGTTATGTTGGAGATCAATACAAGGTCTGTCCGGAAAGTATGAAGCCATTTAAGATTAACAAAAAGATTGCCTACCTAGGATAAATGGTGCCTTAGTCCCCTTCAAAGTACACTCCCCTTGGCACCTTACACTTATTCCAGTAACCAAAAGAGTCTGCAAAGTCCTCCTTCACCATCAGCTACCTTGCTGCCTTCTACTTAATCTTGTCCACGATCTGAAATCTCATTGGGGAAAGCCAGAAGTTGCAAAGAGCCAAATCTGAGTGCTGACAAACCTGACTGATGCAATGTTTTGCCAAAAGTCTCTACACGAGATGTGAAAAATGGCAGGCACGGTCAACATGAATGTGATGGCCACACAGTACACAAGCTCACTCAATGGAATCACACTGCGAACTGTGTAACCCCATGGGAGAGTGTGTGTTCACGCATGTGCAGTAAGGTCACTTCTGATTGGTTGCCAAGTTACTACAAGGCTGCACAACCGGTTTTTCAAGATATTCAAAACGGCTAGATATTTCCCAGACAGACTTCGTACATTCTCCTCCTAAGCCTATCGGCTTAGCACCTTAAGGTCAGATCACTGGAACACTTTCTCAAATGGAAAAACCTTTCAAAGCCAGGAAGCACTATAAATGTTCTATTTGTCTAGATTCCAAGATTCTGTCAGAATGGAATAACAGAATTTGTTGCATAGTCGCCTTTTGGCATCCACGCATAATAATTAGAAACTGATGTCTGGTGACATAATTTAGTAGAAATAGAATTTTATGGTATGTGATAAATTGTATCTTTACTTAATTTTACCTTTAGATTGATTTAATATTCAGGAAATATTGAACATAAACAAGAAATTGCTGCGCAACATGTTTTTGAGATTTTATAAGTACAATGCAATTGCAAGATTACTTAATTATTGTCGTCATTTTTTGACCGCATGGGTAAATTAGTTGCTAATAATGCTGATTGTTCTGGAAAAGATAAATTCAACTTTTGTTACATTTGTACAGGTTCTTATTTTGTTATGGAGGTGCTGGTGGCCAAGCTGTTAGCAACACGGAAAATGGAATGGGAAAGGCATGAATCGTTAATTTTCTCCCCCAGCTATGGTTAAAACAGCAAAATTAGGAAAGTCCAACCCAGAAGATCAAATTGTTATGTTGGAGATCAATACAAGGTCTGTCCGGAAAGTATCAAGCCATTTAATATTAACAAAAAGGTTGCCTACCTAGGATAAATGGTGCCTTAGTCCCCTGCAAAGTACACTCCCCTTGGCACCTTACACTTATTCCAGTGACCAAAAGAATCTGCAAAGTCCACCTTCACGATCACCTGTCTTGCCACATTCTCCTTAATCTTGTCCACAATCTGAAATCTCATTGGGGAAAGCCAGAAATTGCAAAGAGCCAAATCTGGGTGCTGACAAACCTGACTGATACAATGTTTTGCTGGAAATGGACAGATATGGGAACGTGTTCTCAAAGAGTACAGTTAATGGGGTCTAGTGAAGCTTTGATGGGTCTAGTGAAGCTTTGATGGGTCTAGTGAAGCTTTGATGGGTCTAGTAAACCAGAAGCAGATTATAATAAATGCTCACGTGAAATAACCCCATGACTCCCTCGATCGTACAAGCAGATAAATGACTGGATTTTATTTTGTCTCCAAAAATGTTTCTGGACAACCTAATACTTTATAAATATTCAACTGAATGAAGAGAAAGCTGTTTTGAGAGCAGAAAATAATCTAATAAAATAGAAGCAATTTGGGCATTGGTCAATACTAAAAAAACAATTTTTTCCCCCCAGACTAATAAAAAGAAAATATACTTTTATTGATTATGGAAGAATAAAAAGCAATTGACATGAACCAAGTTATTTAAGGATGAACAACTCAAAAACCATAAATGAACTATTTTGAATGTTAACATCTTAATTTAATATTTTATAAATTGACTAGTTATTACCCGGGGAAGAATTCATGGATATATTTAAATTTCTATGAGATGATTATTTTTTTTTTTGAGAACAAACAAACAGCACACAATATATATAATATATAGTAGAGGTAATTTGACAATGTGGAAATGAAAGATTGAGAAAAGCGTGTTACATCTCAAACATTTATTATCATAAAGATAAGCCTTGATGCATTTCGCCGAGTTTCATTCAGCGTCTTCAGAAGCTCTTTTGCAGTGCAGAATACTTGTGTGCAGAATGTGTACTGGGCTAGGAAAAAAAAAAACTGCTGGTTGTAGGAGATATATATATATATATATATATTGGACGTCTTAATGCATTTGGTAAAAATATCTACCTTTAAGCGGTTTCTTCACATTCACTTACTTTAAGACTAAATAGTTCATTACTTCAAAGCTGTTAATAGTGTAAATAAATGTTTATGTCTTATCAATTTCAAGTTTTATTAAAAAGTGACTTGTTTAAGTGGAAGAGTCCATTGTTTCAAATGGTGGGTAGGAGATATTTCTTATCAGCAAAATTGTTACCTTTAAGCGGAAGAATTTTTTGTTAAGGACAGAGAAACAGAATTAATTTTTATTTAGTTACTTATCTATCTATATGATAATTATAAAGACATTTATTAGTTGAGAACCTATATTTGCCCGGTGCTGGTGTGAACGATTGCTGAACAAGCAGCCTAAATTGTAAATGTGAATAAAGACAAGCTCTGTGCGGGGTCGAACTCGCATCCACCCTGGAAGCAACCTTATATGCAGGTTCTGCTCTACCAATTTAGCTAACAAAGTTCTCATGGTAGGCAGGAGACTTAATCCTACACTTTGCTGGCTTCTCTACTCTCATGTTCATATTTTAGGCACAAATATAATGCAGTTATCTATCTATATAAGGAAAGGTGACTTTTTCTAAGATCCAAATTAGCTCATTGTAATGCAGTGTTAGCATAAAAATCCAATGTATAAATTCTTTGTCTGTGTCCCTACAATGCTTTAAAAAAGATTTTTTTAAATAGATTTGTCTAATCAGATATATGTTGGTCGTAATGAGGGACCAATGTCACCAGACAACTTTTATAGCCACTCAAAATGTAAAACAAAGCTTCCTAACCCCTAACTAATGATCTGTTGGGCAGTAATTGAATTACAGAAAAAGCTGTTTATTATAATCACAGATAATGTTATCAAAATCAGGCGGTCCCAAACAATATATTTAAAATGAATTAAAAATTGTTATATTCATTTTTTATAATGTAAAGTTGTTTATGACAATGAATTTAAAATAACAAAGAATGTAAATTTATAACAAAGAATGTAAATTGTTCCATTTTCATATCCTTTGCTTAATGTTATCAGCCAGTTATTGTTATCTAAAAGACCGTGTCTAAAGTGATCACAATAAGCAGCTTCCTCTGTAATTATCTACATTTTAGACAGAGGGATTAAAAAATATAGTAATTCTGTATACAAGCAAATACGTAAACTATTTCCTGCCATACAGTGGATACAGTTTTTGTTTCCCTCCAAAATTTGGCTTCCAAATAATCACCCTACAGATTATACCACAGTCAGGGTTTGGGTATGCATACAAGTTTAGGTGTCGAGTATCAACAGACCCAATTATCAGAATGGCCTTTAGATGATGCCAGAATAAGACATCATGCACATTAAATGGCAGAAAATATGGTACAAAGAATGTTGGCCTCACATTTCATTCTGCGGCAGACAAAAGTTATAGAATAACCCATATAAATACAATCCAGTATTGACAAAGACATTACCCAACTCCAATGTTTTGATTTTGAGCTTTTCTTAAAATAAAATCTAATTTCAAAACATTTCTTAAAATGGTAGAAAGAATCAATTAGAAAAAGAAAAAATCAATACATACACTTGTAGTTACATTCTCTTTTCTTTGGGGAGATCTTTTAAATTTAAATTTGAGTTTTTAAAAGCTTTGAAAAACTTCAATTCGTTATCGTCTATGTTCAGTTACTTAATGGTCTGACTTTCTTTATTTACTGCTAGTTGCAGAGGAATAGAAGAGACACTACATAGCAGATGATGTAACCGAATTCTTGCAGGTCACATATCCCCCACCCCCCATCACTAAGGATGGTGTCCCACTACCGCCACCCACTCTTTGAGTATCTAACAAAAGCCTAGGCAGTAAACATAAGTACTATTAAGAAGAGAACTAGGTTAGATAAGTAAAACAGTCTGCTTAGTTTTAATTTTTTTTTTCAAAGTCGAAGAAAAATAGGGCCATTGTTTTAAGTATTTATATCATTTGGATGTTGTGATTTTACAAGTACAACTTAAAAAGGCCCTAACTACAGTAACAGACCATTTATCCGGCAAGCTGGGGACTGGAGGTGATATGGATT
>VCCN01003576.1:575803-588172 GCA_006491835.1 Architeuthis dux | reverse complement strand
TCATTTATAATTGTTTTTTTTTGTCTTGATTTCAGATGGCAGCTACATTTTGGCTAGCGGTGGAGATGACAATGCCTTTTTTGTGACATCCTTCTCTCTGTCTCCGCCCGATTCATTGACAGAAGATACATTGGTCACCTGTCGCTTTTCTCACAAGAATCAATTTGGACATGCTGCACAAATTACAGGTAGACTGGCCTATCAATATCTTTGTGGGTCATATAGTTGTAAATTTAAAGTGGCCAATACAACATTATTTTCTGTACAACCTAGTTAGTCCAGCAGACAGCAGGGCATACCGTGCACCCTTTTAAAGTACTCAGATATGTCAACTGGAAGACGAGATATGAAATTTTGTCTTTTTTGGTGTGTGCTGGCGGCCATTTTGTTTTATGCAAATGAGGTAGTTCTTCCCAACCTTTTTCTTGGGAACATCTTTTTCCTAAGGAACATTTTGGTACCCTAAATGTAGAATCATTGGGGGGGGTGCACGGTAGCCCCTACTGGGCCCCAGCCTAAATATATATGTACAGTATCACCCATAAATAATAGAAAGTTAACTTTCTTCTAAACCAAACATAGCAGGATTTTATTATTTCTAGTGGAACATTACACAATCAAAACAGATATTATCAGGTATTATTTATGACCAGAAATAAGAATATGTTGCCATCCATATTTTTTCGCAGTGTTGTACGCATTGTACAACACTACGAAAACATATTTTTGGCAACAGGGTTTCAATGCTGTAGAGTTTGGTCATAAATAATACCTGATAATATCCATTTTTATTGTGTAATGTTCCACTAGAAATAATAAAATCCTGCTATGTTTATCTTCTTTCAATATTTTTGAAGCTATATAAGGATGTTAAAATGAACTTTGTATCGGATACCTTTTGCGCTCTCTGTATATACATTAAGTTGCTACATCCTATGAAATATTGTTTTTTTGAATAGTAAATTCATTGAAGGATGATATAAACAACAAAGAAAGGATATTATCAGTTATTATTTATGACCAAACTCTACAGCATTGAAACTCTGTCGCCAAAAATATCAATATATTGCCGTCCAAAGATGAGTACAACCATACGATATATTGTGGGAATGTACAGACGGTGTAGTTGAATATATTTCCTGTGTGGGTATTATTGTTTTCCTGAGAATTAACTTCACCGGGTCACGATAGCTTTGTGTGTTTGGAATCGGTAAGTATTTAGATGAAACTATTTTTTCGTATGGTTGTACTCATCTTTGGACGGCAACATATTCATATTTTTGGCAACAGAGTTTGGTCATAAATAATACCTGATAATATCCATTTTGATTGTGTAATGTTTGACTAGAAATGATAAAATCCTGCTATGTTTTGTTTAGAAGATTATATTAAAAAGTGGTAGGTGTGTACGTATTTATGGGCGACACTGTATATATGTATGTATGTGTGTATGTATGTGTGTATGCATGTTAACATAATTTCACATGTGAAGGAATAGCTTCACATTTCATCCTTGTTCAGATTAAATTAAATTCAATTTTGAATACAGTGTTCTCTGATAATTTGTGCTTTTGACTTGAATCAATTTTCGGGTCCGGATTTCAGATTTGATCCATGAAATCATCCACAGTATTTCCATCATTTTTCACCGTCTGTTTTCACATCGTATATTTTTCATCGTCTTCAGGTATTCACATCATAAACGAACACTTTATCGTAACGTCTTCAATTGATCAGAGGATATGTGTATGGCAATTGCAGTTATGCGACACGGACAAAAAGGTAAGTAAAACCATTTTCTTTTCCCTCTGTCTTATTATTGTACAGCGAGTCTGCAGGTTAAGAACGAGTGTCAATTCGTAAATTATATCCATTATTGTAATGTTCTTGCTGTGTTTAGTGACTCTGCTCGCTTTGTTAGTCTTTCTGTTCTAGCTGTGTGAGATTAGAATGCGTTTGATTCGTAACCGTGTTTAAGCGTGTTAAGAAAAAATGGAACAAGATAACACCTGTGACAGGGCTGTTCGCCTGTTAAGAACTGAGCCCTGTTCCCACTTCCAGTCCGCGTCTACTGGGACCGGAAACAGAAGGGGGCTGCTGGGAGCTTGCTTCTGCATATTTATTGATTTAATATATACATAGATTACTTATTGATTTAACATACATATATATAAACATTACAATTATCTGTGCTAATTTCTAGAACAGACAACTCAGATGTTCAGCCAGATATGTTTAAATGCACAGCAACAGCCCATTTTTCTTTAGGCAAATCTCTATAGAGGGTCCATAATTCCAGGTCTTTTTTCCAACTTTCATATTCTGTTTTGTTTTCGTCGAACTCCAGAAGAGTTTTCATGTTACATTTTAATGGCTCTGCTACCAGCGATAATCCTTCTCTTGTCTTCAGGATTTCTTCACTGATCAAACACACTCTGTCCTCTGATTCCTTGAGACACACATTAAACTACGCTCTGCTACCAGTGATAATCCTTCTCGTCATTAGGATTTCTTCACTGATCAAACACACTCTTTCCTCAGATTATATAGCTCCAATATGGCACTACCACCAAGAGGAATAATACCTTATGCCAGCACTGTTTACCTTCTGTTCCTAAGTTGTGTCTTTAAGTCAGATTTGTATGTAAGTTGGAACAGTTATGTACAGTGTGTATCTAGTGTCAGTAAAATGTTTATCGTAGTATATATTTTACTTTTCTATGCATAAAAACCATTAAAGAAACAATAATAATATGCTCTACTAATGAACAGTGTGATTTTCTTGGTCCGCTGTCCATAACACTGGACTATTCCACTTTAGAGTTTTGCTGAAAAAAATACTTCCTGTTCACTGTTTCAAACTACGGTCTATTCCTGGTAAACAAATTCAGGATTCTTTTCTATAAAAAAAAACCCATCTCAATCCAAAAGTAGATCATATGAAAAAAAAAACTGATCAGGACAGACATCATATAGCAATGATCACGAAGCTAATCTTGCTGGCTATTGTTAGTAGGTTCGATCCTCATCAGATCTCCAAGTTTGGTTTGCATGTCATGGTCCACCGTAGTGGCACGGATAGCAGCACTGTCCTTAGGTCGTAGATTTGACAGGAGTTTCCTTCTCCTGGCAGATGCGAGCTAGCTATGGGGGTCTGCTGCCCCTTTGTGGGAGTGTTCAGAAGGTATGGCTGACCTGTGTAGTTAAATATATTTCCTCTCTGGGTATTATTGTTTTCCTGAGAATTAACTTCACCGGGTCGCGATAGCTTTGTGTGTTTGGAATTGGTAAGTATTTAGATTAGGGAAATTATCCAGGGGGCAGTTATCCTAGAACCCATGGTCACCCATCTAGGTACTGAACAGGCTCAACGTTACTTAACTTCAGTGATTGTACAAGAACCAGTGTATCTGACATGATTTTGGCCGTAACTCTTTCGCCTTGGGTCGGGGAGAGGTTCCTCAATCCTAGCCCTTGTGCTTAGCGGATAGGCATTGAGTACCATTTTAAAATTCTTCAGTGTGACTCGGCAATGCATTGAACCGCAGCCTACTGAATGGTGATCTGTGAAACGCTTATATCACTGAAGATAAGCTGATAGATTCCCTGGGGTTTCTTAATGCACTTTGTTAGAATAACAATTATGAACTTGTGCTGAGTACTTAGCGGAGAGGCTTTGAGTACCATTTTTAAAGTCTTTGGTATGACTCTGAACTGGAGGAAAACACTTCTACTGTTGGGCCACAGTGATCGGTCTGTATTTTAGTCACAGCCAAAATCACGACATTTACAATGTAAATTTGATTATTGAGAAAGAGGTCTTCCTTTTTTCCATTCCAGTATGTGTGTGTCCTGTGTCGATATGTGGAAGTAGCCGATCTATCCTGCATGGAAGTTTGGAAACACAGGTAAGCACTTTAACATCCTCCATAAGTTTTGTCATTTTGCTCGTGAGCCCATACACCCTCCTCCTTATTTGATTTTATGAAATCTCTATAAAATATCATTTGCTTTTCTTGGTTATTATATGTTAGAAAAACATTTTAAAATTGTTATTTAATTTTTTCGGCAAAGTAGGATGACTTAACCGTCAAAAATGCATTACAAAGAATATCATAAAACTAAAGCTATTATTATTATTTGTAAAAAATTGTCCTAAAATATTACTTATTTTATAACTATAAATCAAATAGGACTTTTATCGGCAAAGTTGGATGACTTAACCATCAAAAATGCATTGCATCATAAGGACTGATTTGACCGATCACCACTAAAGAAACTAAAAATTTTCTTTTACTTTCGTACTAAGCTGGCACAGCAATGACTGTTTTAGTAAAAACTGATTTTTTTTTTCTTTTATTAAATCAAATAAACCATTTTTATTAATTTTTGACTACTATTTACATTCATCTTAATTTTTAGTAGTTTTTAAAAAAATCACAATGTGTAAAATGGTTTAATGAATAGCTTTCACTGTCCAAGTGGTATCTTTAAATTGGCAAGACCAATATTACCACTGTACTGCATTGTGAAGTATGTTCGGCAAAGTAGAATGACTTAACTGTCAAAAATGCATCGCATCATAAGGACTGATTTGACCAATCACAGCTAAGGAAACTAACATTTATTTTAGTACTAAGCTGGCACGGCAATGACTGTTTGAGTTTTAGTAAAAAACGATTTATATATTTATTTATTTATTTAAAGTTGTAAACCATTTTTATTAATTTTTGACTACTATTTACATTCACCCTAATTTATAGTTTGTTTAATCACAATTTCAGTAAGGCCGGCAGTGTTATTGTTTTGGTTTTAGTAAAAAAAAAGCAATCGATTATTTTATTATTTTATTTTTATTTGACAAAGTATTGTAAACCATTTTTATTAATTTTGAACTACTAACTTTTAGGGTTTTTTTGTAATTACAATTCAACTTGATTTTAGTAAAAAAGCTATTATTATTCATTGTAAACCATTTTGCACATTGTGATTTTTTTAAAAACTACTAAAACTTACGATAAATAGTCAAAAATTAATAAAAATGGTTTAAAATACTTGATTTAATAAAAAATAAAATGAAATAATCTTTTGTTTACTAAAACTCAGTCATTGCCGTGCCAGCTTTTTAAAAGATGTTAGCTTCTTTAGTGGTGATCAGTCAAATCAGTCCTTATGATGTGATCCATTTTTGATGGTTAAGTCCTCCAAAAGTCATATTTGATCTATAGTTATAAAATAAGTAATATTTTAGGACAATCTTTTACAAATAATAATAAGAGCTTTAGTTGTTTTTATGAAATTTTTTATTTAAAAAAATAAAATAATCGTTTTTAATAAAACTCAAACAGTCATTGTGTTTCTTTAGCTGTGATCGGTCAAATCAGTCCTTATGATGCGATGCATTTTTGACAGTTAATTCGTCCTACTTTTGGATGTGTTGTTGAGCCCACAGTCAAACCCTGTCCGTCTAACTTCATCTAATTACTCTCTCTTCCTGACAATCAAAAATGGTTCCTTTTTAAGCCTGCATGTTGATTTTTGCCCCACCTCATTGGCTCCACCCTTTCTGATATCTCTATCTATGGTCCACCTGCCACGTGTCATTCTTTAGCGCGTCCACTTCCATTAATTACTTATCTCTCTATCATCTTTGGTTTGCTATCCTTAATGTGTTCATTCCTGTGCTTATCTATCAATCTCAGCATGAATTAATTCACTAACATTTTCCAACGCCAATTTCCGTAATGTGTTTTTCACATGGCATGGGGCAACTTTCTTAACATTCTGATTTGAAACTACTGATGCCAATCAGTGACCTTTGACACTGAATAATCTAGGTGAAAATATGTTCTTCTGACCGTGAGAATCATTTTGGGATTCTGGTGTTTACCTAATTACCATTTTCTTTCCTTATTAGATATACTAAATGACCAACCTAATTAAGTCACCCATGTCATAATATTACACTTTGCCATTTTTTTCTATTTCACAATTTCTAATTTTTTCTTTTATTATATTTCAGCAATCAACTTTACATTGGAGTGTGCGGAGCCGGCTTATGTGTTTTGTCAATTGATTTGCAATGTTTTGACAATGCAGACACAGGCGGGGGAAAAGGCTTTCTCATGACTCCCCTGACGAACACGCAGCTTGTGAGATGTCCATAACATTATGGCATTAAATAAAACATCTCAGATTTCATTTTCAGATTCACTGCTACATCCTACCTACAATTGAAGAAATCTCTGTGTGCACTGTGATTACTTGAAAACTTGTACGAAGTTGACATTCACCAGATATATTTGTCAGCACACAAGGCAGTGCAGTGTCGAGTTTGAAGTTGTTTGGATTAGCAGTGGTGAAATCTAATAAAAGATTAAGATATTTATTCATAGTTTCTATAAATTATTTACCTTGATTTCCGCTCTTTAAAATTATCTAAAATTTATATATAAAAAATCTAAATTGGCAACACTGAAGAGAAGTAACCGACACGGACTGAAAATTAGCAGTCTGTTCCACACACCATAAAGTTTGGTTCATGCAATAATTGCTTCAATTGTAACTACTTTGGCTTTCCACCTAGTTTAAAATTCCGAAAGGAGTCATTGTAGGTTGATTCCTAGTTTCCGTCCGTGAAAGGGAGATAACTCCTGTTTTATCTCCCCGATCAAAAAAAAAAAACAGAAGTAAATATATTGTTATTAATTTGAATGGCACACAAATAAAAACAACTATGTTTAACATTTCACACACTCTCCCACTCGATGTTGAAAATGGTGCACTAAATCTACTCTAATAATGAACAGTGATTTTCTTGGTTTGCTGTCCATAACACTAGTCTCTTCCACACGGGTAACAATGTTGCTGATAAAAAATACCTACTACCCACCATTTCAAAGTATAGACTCTTCAGCTGAAATAAATCTTTTTTTTTCTTAAAAAATTCAAATACATCCATGAATTTTTTCAAGGGTATTTACTAATATAAAATAAATAAAACAAGTTTATTCCTCACAACTTTTTATTAAATTTGACTAATTTTTAACGTTACAATATTTCATCTAATAATAAGGATTGATCTAACATAACGTTTCACCCACAAATAAATGCAATAACAATATAATTTATATATTTACTAATATTTTACTTTAAAGGGAGATAATCCTTAGTTCATTTTAAGGCTAACAGGAGTTAACTCCCATTTTACAGACAAACTATGAATCCATTGTCATCAGTCTAAACAACCTTGTTGGTTTGATCAGTGTTTCAGACAATATTAATAATATTAAATACATTTATAGAAAGTGCCCTTTCTCAGGAACCTCAATACTTAAGTCTCCACTGGACAAAAGAGCTTGAAAACCCGTGCAATCAATTGCAGTAAAAATATAAGGCCTATTAAAGAAGAAAATGCAACTTGTCAAAGTTATTTACAAAACATGGGGCAGGAGCCACAGTTCCAAAGTCCCCAGCAGAAAACGGTTGAAATAGAGTGGCAGTTAAATAAAACTAGTTATCTCGGATTTAACTAAGTATTCAAACCATACAATTCTTAAAAACGTTATATATTTTCAGTAGAACCTTTATAACAATTTTCGTTCTAATCGGTTCAGCAGTTCCAAAATTGAATATTTTTTTGCATGTTGACATATAAAACCTAAACAACTCACCATCCCACAGATAGAATCTCTCCACAAGCATTCCTTAATATATTTCAACGAAATTAACAATGTTATCCAATTGAGAAAAAGGACACGATGACAGACATCCATAGCGAATGATAGTCCCCAGTGGAAAGAGGCCGCCGGGACTGACAAAAAGCATTACATATGTAATCAGGACTGCCACAGAGGTTTTAGCAAATGTACGAAAAAGATTAGGCAAAAACGTATCAAATCGTCCATAATAGTACCAAATGGGGAAAAACATCGTAAATACCAATAAATTGTAAGAAATTAGTCAAATTTAACTAAAATACTAAAAATAAACTTGACCCCGTCTGAAAATAAAGATGAATCATCTTCCCGAACCTGGTTTTCCCAAACATTGATTGGTCACTTTTTTTCATAGTTTATTATTTACAAAAAACATTGTTTAACCTTATTTTTCTAAAATTACTGTGATTTGGGTATGTTAATCTTTACAATTTAGGGGGGGGGGCATCTATTGTAAATGTGGTATTTATTTACAATATATATTGTGTATAAGATTTATGAAGAAAAAAAAGGATTTATTGTTGAGTATTTACAATAAAATGAATTTAAGCTATTTGGATTAACATAGGTAATTGTATGGTTTAGCCACGTAGAATCATTGTTCATTGGACAGCATAGATTATTTTAACATATTTTGGCAAAAATTTATGAAATGAAACAGCACTAACAAAATATAATTTATGTATTTACTTCGGTTTTTCTTTTATGAATTCTCTTTTAAAAAAAAATGAATCTTGCTTTTTCGAACGAGGTTTTAAAAATAAAAAATTTGCAAGTAATTGTTTGTCTTTTTTGTAAATAATAAAGTATGAAAAAAAGTGACCAATCAACATTATTTGGGAAGATGAATGACTGTACTGAGTGGAAGGGTGGCACTGTCTGCAAGTCTTTCTGTGAAAGTAAATATATTTTACTATTTCAATCGACTATTATATAAAAATATAGATTTGAAAGGAAATGAGTAAAATGTACCAAGCCTGGTATCAACTGTACCATAATGAGTCAAATAGGTATCGGTTTGGTACGAAGGTACCAAAAGCTGCACCCCTGTATGTATCCAACCCCCCAAGCAATTTTTAAGGATTACAAAGATTAAAAGTATTTTTTTTAATACACAATTAAGTGGATTTGAAAGGAAATTGATAGAATGTACCAAATTTTCCGGATTTAGTACGAACGTATCAAAAATGGCAGATCTGTATGTAACCGACCCCCAAGTAATTTTTAAGGATTACAAAGGTTAAAAGTATTCTTTATACACAATTAAATGGATTTGAAAGGAAATTTCTAAAATGTACCAAATTTTTCTAGCATAGTACCAAACATACCAAATCGATACTTTCTCACTCATTTTGGCATCAACGTACCAAAAGTGGCAGGCCACAAAACAATTTGTGGATTTGAAAGGAAATTGATAGACTGTACAAAATTTTCAGGGCTTAGTACCTATTTTGGTATTAACGTATAAAATGTGGCAGTCCTGTATGTAACCAACCCCCAAGCGATTTTTAAGGATTACAAAAGTATTCTTTATTCACAATTAAGTGGATTTGAAAGGAAATTGATAGAATGTACCAAATTTTTATGACTTAGTACCAAAAAGAGTCAACCGTATCGATTTGGTAAGAACGTATCAAAAGTGGCAGTCCAGTATGTAACCAACCCCCAAGCAATTTTTAAAATAAGGATTACAAAAGTGAAGTATTTTTTATTCACAATTAAGTGGATTTATTCTGTTTCTCACCAAGGCTGAAACAAAAAGAGGTTAAATAAAACAAAATACATTGTCAGAATTTCAACTTTCAAAAACAAAAAACAAAAAAAAGTCACCCTTTCTCTCTGATTGGAAAGGAAAATGGCACAAGTTAGACTGAAAAAACAAAATCTATTATTGACATTTTATATCAACTCTTGCAGTCCTAAAGAGCATGAGGCCGCACGTAAACAAACATGGCTGAAAATCCTAAAATGCACGAGTCTTTCTTGCAATACTGCCAATTTCCACAAAAATCTTTCCACAAGTAAAGACACTATAAACATTTGAATAAACAAACCATTTTTAGCCATTTTCTGCTCAATCATTACAGGACTGGGCTGGGGACTTAGACATTTTTCAACAAGAGTTAAATCAATTCACAAAAGAGTTCCTTTTTTTAAAAATTATCATATTCATTGAGGAGTTCCATAGTGGTTGCGTCTATGAATCTAAGAGTTAAGAATTTCGATTATGGCTCAAATGCTAACCACTAAAAATGACATCATCACATTAAAAAACAAAGTCTTTCCTGCAATACTGCCAATTTTCACAACAATCTGTCCACAAGTAAAGACACTATAAACATTTGAATAAACAAACCCATTTTTAGCCATTTTCTGCTTAATCATTACATGATTGATTGTTTACCCGAGCATGCCACAAGGAACCCTGAAGGGCCGTGGTTCTCTGAACTTTGAGGCCATGGCAGTTTCGAAGAACAGATACTACACTTTGATCTTAGCCAAAAGGCTGCGAAGCGATCTCAATCATTACTGGACTGGGCTTTGGACTTAGAAAATGTTCAACAGGATGTTAAGAGTTAAATGAAGTATTGTGACCCATTGTTAAATTTTGTCAACTATTTATCTTCATCTTAATTTTTCTTAAATTTGTTATTGGCAATCTTTTGGAAAGCATCACCAGCTGAATAAAACATTGACAAAATCAGCTATGGTAGGGCAGAAGTGACAAAATATTAGACATTTATTACTAGCATTCCAAGGGAAATTATGAATCACTGCCACTCATATATGCTGTGTTGGGGGTGATCAAAAAAAGTTGGAAAAAGGGGTGATCAATAAGTAAGTTATTTCTATCGCCTTGTTGGGCTGTGATCACTAAAAAAAGCTCTGAATTTTCATAAAACAAGTGGGCACAAACTAGTGACCAATTTAGCATAAACATACATTGCATATTGAACCTCCCTCTAAAATCATTTTCCCTACTCATTGAGGGGAGTGTGTGTGCAACATTTCAAATTTCTACTATGAACGGTTAGGGCTGGGCAAAGTCCAGATACATATAACTATCATTATAATTATCATCTTAGTTGAGAACCTATATTGAGCGACTGCTAAATGAGTGTATAAAGAAACAAACTGTGCAGGGATCGAACCTGCATCCACCCTGGAAGCCACCTTAAACGCGGGTTCGATCCACGCAGAGTTTATTTCTTTATTCACATTTACAATTTAGGCCACTCATTTAGCAGTTGCTCACACCGGTGCCGGGCAAATATAGGTTCTCAACTAATAAATGTCATTATAATTATCATATTCTGTCTGATATAAAATTATCCATCATTGGATTTCACATAGATAGATATAAATGTCAGAACACATGAATAACCTAAACCCAGTAATAAACCAGTGTTGTGATTAATATATTTATTTTCAAAAAATATTAAATTATTAAATAAAATTCAGTTTTAGAGACGGGATTCAACCCGCATATAAGGTGGCTTCCAGGGTGGACGCGAGTTCGATCCCCGCACAGTTCGTTTCTTTATTCACATTTACGATTTAGGACACTCATTTAGCAGTCGCCAACACCATTGCCGGGCAAATATAAGTTCTCAACTAATAAATGTCATTATAATTATCATATTCTGTCGGATATAAAATTATCCATCATTTGATTTCACATAGATATAAATGTTAGAACACATGAATAACCTAAACCCAGCAATAAACCAGTGTTGTGGTGATTAATATATTTATTTTTAAAAAATATTAAATAAAATTCAGTTTTAAAGACAGGATTCAATTAAATCAAAAAGGTAAATATTTACGTGATGTGAGTAGCGAATTCTAAAATAAAAATATTTTTTTCTGCTTTTAATTTTAAGTGTTTTCAATCCACTTCTAGAACCAACTGGAAATTTGTTAGATTTTAGAAAAAAGATTTTTTCAGGTTTTACTATGACAGGTTCTATTTACTACATTAACTATAATGATAAAGTGGGAATTTACCTTCCGCCGTCTTACCAGAAGTACAGAAGGAATAAAAATACAAAGATGAAATAACACTGATGAAATAACACTGATGAATAACTGGGTAATAAGAAACCCTAATCCTAACTACTATACACAATAAGTATCTGGTCATTTCCGTCCTACCGTACCTGATTTCGTCAATGGTTGGCGCTTTCCAAAAGATTGCCTTGTTCTCTAACACAACTCAGACCATCAATTCAAATCTCACCGGGAGATTAGACTTTGTTCCCGATCCGAGCTGTTTACTTGTGGAGAGCTCCAACCACGGGAGACAATTCCTGCTTTGACTCTGTATGGGTTTTGTGACAAGTGTAAATAAAATGTTTGAGTGTCTAAGATTCCTTAATGATGGTATGTGTGTGTGTGAAAATAGGGGGGGGAATGTCTTACTTACATTTTGGTTGGATTGTGGGCTTATTAAGAAAATCCAGGGTTCTGGCTAATGGACCCACGAGGTCCGAGATCCAAGGGTGGAAATGGGCAGAGTGCACTTAAACGCATCTGGTCAGTGTGCTGTCATTGTGATGGGTTCCGGACTCTGATTGGCTGCCAGCGTGGGAGGATGCATGGAGCCCCGATCCACCGGGTGGTGAGCTCCAACCAGGTGATTTGATTGATT
>VCCN01003576.1:527962-540026 GCA_006491835.1 Architeuthis dux | reverse complement strand
TTGTATACTTTTTATACAAATTGTATACTTTTTTTCACACTACAATAAACTGTTCTAAATGTTCTTGTTTTCTTGTCTATTTCATATTTCAGACCCCCGTTATCCTCATTTTTTACAGAGTCGTCATGGATGCAGATGTGGTGTTGTTAAAGACAAGGATTGCGGATATTCTACAACATTTGAACTTTGACGAACAGAACAAGGCGTCAACCCAAACTGAGCAGTTTGTATGTGAAGGGCTGGACAGAATCCAACAAGTCCTCCTCGATCTGAAATACATCATAGAAAGATATGACAACAACGTTGACAGGACTCTGGCCAATTTCCCCGATCTATGTCAATTCCTCGGACGACTAAACCAAATCAGTCTTTTGGCTTTGCATCCGAATCTTTCAACCCTTATCATGGAATGTATTCTAAAACTTCACACAGAACGGCCGGCCACGCTTTTCGAAAAGAAAACCCAAAAATGGATCTTGTTCCAAATTAGAAATTCTATTTGTCTACCTCGAGAGCAGGAAGTGCTATTCGAACACGTGGGAAAAACGTCGAATTTGACTTACCAAAAGGCTCTTTGGGTGCTAAAGCAACACGTTTTAGATTTTAAGAATAAAACTACGACTATCAATGGTTATCCGATTCCTTGTGAAAGCAGGACCCCTAAAAATCTGGACGATATCTGCCGAATGCTAACCTTTCTTCTCCATAACAAAGATCAACATTTTTCATCCCTAGTCGATGCCTTCATGGATCTTCTCTCCATCCATTCTACTACGGAGACCGTCCGGAATCTATTTAAAAGAATTACCGATTTACAGGGCGATATATACACTGACGACGGCTCGGTTTGTGGTGACGCCACCCTAGTGATAAATAAGGTGTGTCTGAGTAATAAAAGTTTGGTTAAGCTATGGACCGGCTATTTACCCAGTCTTGAACACGAAGTCCTCAGCTTAGTCGCGCAAACTGTAAAAAGGCGGAATAGTTGCTCGCTCCCAACGTTAAAATCACTTCTGGATTGTCGTAATCTACCCCAATCCTCTGCTTTTAACTATCAGTTATTTTACACAACAACTGATATACTTCATTCACTTATCCACCCTGATGTCAATTCTCATAGGGGAGGCTTCCAAGCTGTTTTGGGGGTGATTTCTCTATTCTACGACTCTGTGCATGAACATTTGATAAAGAATTCAAAAACAGAGGAATCGTTTTTACTTACCTCTCTCTATCCACCATGCCTTTCAAATTTTGTCAACCATGTTCAAACTATTTCTCCGTCGCAAGAAGTCTCGTCCCCTGTATGTGTAAAAAATCTGAGTTCTTGTGTTCGAGCCTTTTATGGGGAAGCCCGTGACAGTCGACAGTCCTTAGCAAAAATATGGCTCTACAACCAACACTTCTCCTTGAAACTTTTTCCGTATTTCTATCAACATTTATTTATATTACCCGAAAAAGATGTTTCGGATTGCCTTTTTCTCCTGCTATGGTTCCAACAACCTCAGTTTGCTAATAATCAACAGATTTTATCGATTCTAATGGAATTTCTCTCAAAGCTGAAAACTTTATTCAAAACCAGTAACGGACTAAAAGATTTAAACCTTGAACTTTTACCAGACGTCGCTAGCACAGAACATGACATTGTCTTAAAACCGTTTACCCATTGCCTGCTGCTAATGTGGATTATCTCGGCAGACGTGGTTCTTGAGTTGTCGGATCGATTTTTGGAGTTGGTTTCTGGTTGTGAAGATCTGGAATCTCAGGCCACGTTTTTCTTGTCGGCCCAGAACTTCCTTCCCTTATATCAACACAAGGTGAGGCAGAATTATCTCAGAGTTATCTCCCTTTGTGAGTCAAAGCTTCAGGTTGAAATCTCCCCAAATAATATCAATTCTGACGGACCTATTGAGTGTTTTCAGGCCTGTAGAGATGTTATTAATGTATATTCGTAATAAAATGGAATAAAAATGAAAAAGGTTTATTTATTTATATCCCCTCAGCAATCAGTCTCACCACGATAAGGTGGTAGTATCGTAGCAATATGACCCCTATAGATAGATATATAGATAGAATAAGTTTAAATGCGTATATTCAAAATCATACAGTGTGTATATGAAATGTGTTTGTTAGGCCAGGAACTAGGATGAGGGCTATATTGACAAATGGTAAACAAAATGAATTGTTTTATTTGGTTGAAATTGAAAAGTAAGGAATTTTATTAAAATGAAGGTTTTGTTATGTTAAACAAAGAAATTACAGACTGAATCCTGATTATGAAATGCTTGTACAAAAATTTAGAATAACAAAAAGAATGTCGTCTGATCCGGCTAAAGAATTTACTGACGCAAACAAAAGTATAATGTAATGTTTTAACGCCACAAAAAGATCACATGTTAAAAATGGGCATACCGACAAATAGGGGTGAAAACCCAAGGAGGAGGGAGAGAGACCAGGACTAGCTGTCCAAGGCTAGGACTTGTGTCCGCGGCCCCGCCGCAGGAGGCATGGTCAGTATTTCTAGAGCTGCATAGCTTTTTGACGTGAAGTGTAAAAATATGGGATACATGCAACTTACAGAGTTTAAAAGAGCAGCAGTACTTTGTCTGTTTGTTGAAATTGTTTGACAACTCAAAATTCAACAATATTCTGAATGAGAACTTTAGCCTACAAAGAGGCATTGATAGTAGATTCTGTAGTATCACGTATCTTAAAATGCAGATTCCCAGAGCGTCACTACGAGTAAAATCAAATAAACAACAAGCATAATATTTAAAATTGGATTTCGTTTTTCTCAATGAACCAGTTGACTTTCATGTCAGTTCCTTTCAGCAAAGCCACAGCACACGAATGGAGAATAAACTCCAAATGATATCCGATCAGTTTCAACTCTACACACCAGTACAATACACAAGTTGTTTGCGTATATGGGGTTTGATGATACCCCATAACGTAACAGTATGACATCAACAGTGGCATACCTGTCAAGTTTCGATGTTGAAAATGAGTGAGAAGTCATAGATTCATTCAATCTCATTTTCTTTGATGGACAGTCAGTGTAAGAATTTTCGATACTCATTGTTGAACTTGCAATTTTACTCCTAGCATGTGTGCGAATGGAATGAATAGACCCTTTCGGTGTTATGATATACTATCACGCAAAGGTCATTTCCAGAATAAACACCTGTGCAGTGTCAAGGAAAAAACCATCCTTTTCGATCTGTCAAACTTTGGGGTGCTTGATGGGAATATCATCCAAATTTTCTTAGCACCTGTGTGCAAATTTTACCTGAATTAGTCGAATATTATTGAAGTTATAAATAATCGAAACATGTCATAGACGAATGATATTTGTGCAAAGTGAACACAAACCATTTCATCCAGGGTTTGAACTTGGTTCTCCCATACCGTTCTCTGGGCTGTTAACTGTTAGGCTACCCACACCTCTTCAAATTAAAATCAGTGTGAAAAACTGTGCTGGCGATACGAACTGCGAGCTCGAACACAAACCCTCTGCCCAACCACAGCCGAAGAGACATCATGTGGCGGCGTTGTTGGAACATCCGGGCTCCCCTCTCATCTTTTGCTACATCAGACACTACACATACTGGCACCTGAATCACTCCTTGGCATAATATAAGTGGCCGATTGGAGGAGTGAAAATAGTTCGCTTTTGGCTGCAGTCTGACGAATGTTGTTGGCATAGAAGCAAAGATTCAAAAGAAAACAGTGCGTTTGCCGGTGTCGAGCGGAAGAGGTTTCCTCTGAAAAGGTGTCCTGTGAGAGAGACATTGTGCCCTGTGGTCCTCTCATTTGAAAGAGACTTTTTCTACTACAAAAACAGAAAGTAAAAGGCATTTTTTTTTATGAATGGAAGTTTAAAACGAAACACAAGACGATGGAAAACATGTTTAATCAAAGTATTAATCACCGCTACCCACAACAGACCAGTTTAAATACTGTTGCTGGGTTTAAGTTATTCATGTGTTCTCACATTTATATGTCTATGTATCCAGACTTATGTATCTATGTATCCAGACTTTGCCCAGCCCTAACCGTTCATAGTAGAAACTTGAAACTTTGCACACACACTCCCCTCAATGAGTAGGGAAAATGTTTTTTTGTTTTTTTAACCACCCCCCACCTAGGTTTTTATAGGGTTCAATATGCAATGTAAGTTTATGCTAAATTGGTCACTAGTTTGTGCCTGCTTGTTTTTTGAAAATTCAGACCTTTTTTTAGTGATGACAGCCCAACAAAAGGCAAGAGAGGTAAGTTATTCATTGATCACCCTTTTTTTCAACTTTTTAATTGATCACCACCAACACAGCCTATATGGGTGGCGGTGATTCATAATTTCCCTTGGAATACTAGTTTTCCATGCAATTGAATGTACTTTTGCCAACGTGTAATGGTCATTCATGCTTGCTGTGTAAAAATCATTGTTCCTGGAGTACAATAAACTATGAAAATGAAAAATACTTTCAGTTTCAGTCTTCTAGATGTTATAGAATATTAGAATTCTAAAACTTCAAAATTTAAAAAACCTTAAAATTCATAAAATTCTAATGGATGTAGTTCCGCCTTGTGTATTGGATTGATGTATGCCTTCTGATGGATGTACATGTTACGTCTGTTTAGGCCATTTTCAACATCACGATAGACCTCAAGTTGTTCCGCCTTGTGTATTGGATTGATGTATGCCTTCTGATGGATGTACATGTTACATCTGTTTAGGCCATTTTCAACATACTGTTTGCCCTGGTGTAAATAAATTCTCGAAATGTCAGTGTCTTATCATTAAAGTATTGCTTCCTTCTTGGACGAAGCCTCTTTGCTGAAGCCTCTGGAACTAATTCTTTCCCAAATGCTTGGCTTGTGTTTTGGGAAGTGTCAGTGGCTTGTGTTTTGGGAAGTGTCAGTTGGTTTTTGTCCAAGTTTGAACTGCTGAAAAAAAATTGGCAAAGTAGGACGACTTAACCGTCAAAAATGCATTTACTAAAAAACGATTATTTTATTTTATTTTTTTATTAAATCAAGTATTGTAAACCATTTTCATGAATTTTTGACTGCTATTTACCCTAAAATGAATTTTTAGTTTTTTTTTAAAAATCACAATGTGTAAAATGGTTTACAATAAATGAATACTAATAGGTTTTTTACTAAAACCAAGTTGAATTGTAATTAAAAACAACTGGAAGTTAAGACGAAGGTAAATAGTTAAAAATTAAAAATGGTTTACAATACTTTGTCTAAATAAAAATTAAATAATAAAATAATCAATCGTTTTTTTTTACTAAAACCAAAACAATAACACCGCCGTGCCAGCCTTACTGAAATTGTGATTAAACAAACTAAAAATTAGGATGAATGTAAATAGTAGTCGAAAATTAATAAAAATGGTTTACAATACTTGATTTAATAAAAAAAATAAAATAAAATAATTGTTTTTTACTAAAACTCAAACAGTCATTACTGTGCCAGCTTAGTACAAAAGTAAAAAAATGTTAGCTTCTTTAGTGGTGATTGGTCAAATCAGTCCTTATGATGCGATCCATAGGCACTATTTTCTGTAGATACGCCCCTGAAGTTACATCAAGGTTGTGCAACCGATTCTGGAGAGATTAAAAATGGCTAGATTCTCTCTCCAGACGTACCTCGTACACAGGGCAAGGCCTTTTGCCTTGCAATGATAGGACAGCATATTCAATATTTATATTGCAAATACTTGTTAATATTAATAAAACACAAATTTGGATAGAAATCTTTTACTGGAAATATATTAACAATGTTGTAACAGCCACAGTTAGAAACCATCAACATAGGTTTCTTTTCAATTTTTAAGTGATTCTGGATGGCTATCTATCAAGTGTACAGGCCGCACCAATGGAGCTAGAGGTCTGAAAATTTAAACATTTACTCTTTATGTGTAGAAACACCCTAAATTCTTAGCAGGGGTTCAATTTACAATGTAATTTGTATTTTGAAAATTCTGACTTTTTAGTGATCCAATAAAAGGCGAGATCAGTCAAATCTGTCCATTTTTGATGGTTAAGTCGTCCAACTTTGCCAAAATATCAATGCTAGAGAAAAAACGCTATTTCTTTCTGTAAAAACCCAATAATACACAGTTCAATTCAATATAGACAATTTTTAAGTGATTATTTTCATATACATCTATTCAATTCAATATAGACAACATAAGACAACAATGACATATCAAAAACGATAACATTTTATTGATTTCATTAATAATACTCTGAATAGATAACAAATGGGGGGGTTCGTTTCTTTTTTTTTAAATAGATTTCTTGTATATCAAAAAAAAAATTCTTATAATTTAATCATTTAAACGCCATATATCAGTGTCGGAATAGAAATCGGAAATTTTGGAAAAAAAAAAAAAGAAATTATATATTAAAAAAAATCTTCCAGGGACACTCATACATTTCAATTTATACACCTATTTATATATATATATATATTTTTAATTTCTGCACAATATTTATCTAATTTATTTATATATAAACAATTCAGAAACAATTTTTTTTATCAGTGGAGGAATAAGCTCTACAATACTCCATCGATTTTTTCGGACTATTGTCATTAGTTTTGTTGTTGTTGTTAATACAATGTTTTGACAGATACATTCTTCGGTCTTCTTCAGGTGGCTGCTGTATCTGATCTTAACATATGTAACAGGATATGGCATGGTATTGCGTGGGTGACATCAGATAGTGCTGTAATTCCAAGTGGCCTGAAATGGGAGGCCAGAATGGGAAATTAAAATTTAATTAAACCTGACAAGACAAAGGCAATCAGAAAGCTTTTTATTCGGGTGGACAGGCAGAAGGGTTCTGGTAGATGGTAGCAGAAATGCCGGAGATAGCAGGAAGAGCATAAGGGTCCAGGAAGACTGTAGAGCCACAAAAAGTAGCAGAAGGGTCAAGAGATGGGAGCAGAGTGGCAGCGACAGATTCATCTGGGGACTGAGCTGCCATGTGAGCATTTTTGCATCTTTTGTGTATCTCATTGGTCGACATAGGGAAATAAAATACAAGATGTTTGTTTTCTGCACAGCGTGTTTTCCTTGTTGCTCCAGCTCCAGTTTTCACAATGTATGTATTTTTCTCCACAGCACTTCTTTTCGCAGCTGCCCCTATATCCCCAATAATGATGGCAGTGCGAGATAGTGTTTTTTTTTTAATTCCGTTCCATTTTTTTTCACCCTCATATCTCTTCAACCAGTCCAATAAAAAGTACTGAGCAAATTCTACTTTCTGCAGCTGCACCTATATCCCCAATAATGATGGCAGTGCGACAGTATTTAAAAAGATTTTGTTCCATTTTTTCCACTCTCATATCTCTTCAACCAGTCCAATAAAAAGCAGCAAATTCTTCTTTTCGCAGCTGCCCCTATATCCCCAGTAATGATGACAGTTCAGATAGTATTTTTTTAATTTTAAAATTTCATTCCATTTTTTTCCGCCCTTGTATCTCTTCAACCGGTCCAATAAAAAGTACACAGCCAATTCTGAAGGCTGGATCCAATGTACACTTGAAGAAGGCCGAAGAATGAATCTGCCAAAACATTGCGTTAATAATAATGAGAACAAAGATGAAGACAACGGTTCGAATTAAAACATGGAATAATGAGTATGTTTTATATCAGAACTTCAGAAAACATGATTTGCACTATTAATAAAAAGATCATTATTATTATTATCATGGGTATTAACTCTTCAATTCATATGAGAAAATTTAAATGGTAATATCAAGGGGAATTTATTTTTTATACTATCTGTCATAATTTTAACAAATTGTCTCCATCACGGAAGAGTTCTACCGTCGATTAGGAGCGATATCAAGCAGTTTATGAAATTAAGAGTTAATTATTATTATTAATAATGGTTATTATTATTTGTTATTAATAATAACATATCAAAAGAATTGGTTGAGGAGCCTTTGTTTCTCACAAAGCAATGAACAGTAGAAATAACAACCATAATAATAAATAATAATCAATGGTATCTGTAATAATAATGATAAATAGTAATGAAGATTGCAACAATAATATATAATAATAATAATATAATGAGGATAATGGGAGCATTTAATATCAAACCAACAATCAGCAGAGAAATATAAAATAAATCTTTTCAAGGATTGTTTAGACTACTGAACTCATTTTTGTTATGTTTCAGCCAATCCATTCTACAGCCTTCCACATGTAAAATGTATGCTACAATATTAGTCACATGGTAACACTGTACTCAGAGGCAACAGTATTTAGCAGTTGAAATGATTGCATCATGCGCTAGCCTCATTTGGGCATCCATTCCTTTGTGCTGTGTCGTTTTCCAATGTAAGGAAACGGGTACGAATCCAGGTTAAAGGAAATCACTTTCAACATCTATTGTTAAGTTAAAATGTATGTGTAATTAGCAGTTGAAATGATTGCATCATGCGCTAACCTCATTCGAGCATTGAGTTAATAAAAGTTAAAATGTATGTGCAATTAGCATCGTTTTGTAATTGGCGTCATTAAAAATAGCTTTTAGATTTAAGATTTAAGTTTAAATACAAGTTGTCAAAAAGACGGTTGCGTCCCTTGTGAAACACCCTGTGCAATCTGTATGGAGACAGAGAGGTTTCTTCTCTGCAGAAATAGGCTTGGTTCATTCCTGTAGCATAGTTGGAAAACAGAATTGGCGGACCGAGTTTGAGTTTCGGCTGTTTTGCATTCACTTTGCACTAATGCCCTTAAGAAAGGTATGAATCCACATCTCCCCCCAGCTATGGGAAAATAGCCAGGCTGTTGGGGCCCTTTAGCCTTTGTAAGGCAGTCCAACTAAGAGAAGGTAACTCTGACAGAAAAATAAACCAGGAGTGGAGCCCCTGAGGTTCCACCTCCTTCCTGGCAACACCTGTAGCCCAAAAAGCCGCCAGTTGTGACGTCTCATTGTACCACTTGGAAAACGACTTTGGGAGCCAAGAGAGTGGGATTGGCCCCGTGCAATAAACCTCACACTCTAAAAAAACATTTCTCCTCATGAACATCATCGGAAAGATGGTCAACCAACAAAAGAGTATTCTTGAAGAAGGCCGTAGAATGAATCGGTCAAAAGGTTGTCGTAACAACAAGAGCAACAAAAGGAATGAGATCAATAGTCCAAACAACTCTTGGAATGATGACTTTTCTCAAAAAAAAATCTTTCTTGCAATTTATAAATAATGAAAAAACATTCACCATATGCTGGTCATCAACTCTTAAATTCATTTAAAAAAAAAAAAAAATGAATGTGATTATCAAGGGGAATAAATTCTGATTGAAATTATAAGCGGTTACAAGCAGTCCATGAATTTAAGAGTCAAAATGAAGAAAAAAAAACAACTTTTTTTCAAAAGATTTGTGTGTGTGTGTGTGCGGGTATATATATATATATATATATATATATATATACATACCCACCCACCCACTTTGTACATTTTCCATAAAAGAAATCCCTGCTTTAATACAATAAACATGACATAGAATAAAAGTACAACATGCTTTGATTTAAAAAAAAAAAAATCAAAACAAAGTTTCTTTCAACCGAACCCAGAAATGATCTACACCTATAAATTTTATATATTTCTACATATATATGTATGTATGTGTGTTTGTGTATATGTATGTATATACAGGTTGTCCCATACATTTGTCCTTTTTTTGTACCTGTCGTAACTTTGTAGTGACTAGGCTCGATGTCGGTTTACGCAAGTTCCTGTCGAGCCTAGTCACTTCAAAGTTACTTCCCTTACAACTGGAAAACTGATACAAAAGGGGACAAATCTATGAGACGCCCTGTATATACAGGTTGTCCCATAGATTTGTCCTTTTTTGCCACTAGGCTCGATTGGGTTTATGCAAGTTCCTGTCGAGCCTAGTCATTTCAAAGTTACTTCTCTTACAACTGGAAAACTGATACAAAAAGGGACAAATCTATGAGACACACTGTATATATAGGGTGACCATAAAGTTTGTATCTATTTTGTAGTACTGTTTAAACAAAAATAGATAGGGACTTTATGGACTCTATATATATATATATATATATGTGTGTGTGTGTCATGTTACAAAGACCAAAATCTGTAGGCCAATTTATTAGCCCAAATCTCCCCAAAAAAAGACTGCATTGGGTCTAAATCTTTTTAAAAAGGCTAAAAACTAGAGGCAGGTTTTGTAGATTCACTTATTCTCCTGCTGTTGGCAAGATTTTTGAAAAAAATCCCCCAAAGTCTTTCGATTAAATTAACAAACACTTCGTCAGAGACTCTTTAAGAGCATAAAAAACATGTTTTAACAATCAACCAATCAGAGATAAGATTACATTTTAAAATTTTTTTAAAACTAACCAGTTACAGCATTTGTAGTATACAGTCAAATAATGAACAATGGCTGACATTTGCAATAACAATTTGTAAAAAAACTTTTTGATTTAAAAAAAAAAAAACTTTTGCTACATAAGAGACCATTTAACAATATGGTTGACCGGGGGGGGACATTAAAAAGAAAAAAAATGAAAGTTCATGATCAGGATTATGAAAAAAAACCTGATTTACAAAAAATAAAATACTATATTTACACTTGTATAAGTCGCACTTTATTAACATGAAATATAGGCATAGCCTATGGAGCCGAGCCATATATATATCTTCACATTATTCTTTTCTGGTGTAAGCAGTAAGATTTAATAAGGAGTTTAATGATATCAAGAATATTTCCATTCTGTGCAGAGCTCTTAGAGGTTCTCTATGGTCAAGATTCTTGTGACAGTTGCGATTTCTTGGGTCAGTAAAGAAAACATAACCCTTGTCAAAAAGAAGCTCCGCTAAGTCGTGTTTTGATTTTTATCTGGCATAACATTTTTTTTATTAAAAATTTACTGATAATAACTCTAACATCAACTTATAGGTGCACAAAACATCCATTTTGGTTGGTTATGCCGTGCTTTGTAAAATAAAGTCTGTTTTAATCTGTTATCACAACACTCTCCAAGACAAAGGTGTCATTTTATTATTGATCACAGCCTCCTTCAGAATGCAACGACCAGATACTGGTTTCTTAACGAGTAAAAGTCGTACCTAAACTTTTGAAATAAAAAAAAATTTGTACGAAAAAGTGCGACCTATACATGAGTAAATATGGTAAATAAAAATAAAAAACAAATAAGTGTTTTTAATGTCGAAGACAATAATTAACATTTTTATATATTTCGAATTGACCAGAATTTTTAGTTTTTCTGGCCAAGGTCAACAGGGGTCAAACATTTAACTGCAATACTATCGGGCTGACGAGGGAGTCAGGATTTTTGGCACAGCCAGAATTATTGCAAAACTGGTCTGAATTTTCTAAAACAAACATTTCGTAAGAATCTACATTTTTAATAGAGGCAGGAGTCTTGAATATGTCTTGCTTCCACCAAAAGGGTAAATGGTTCTATTAAAGTGAAGACTAAAAAAAAATTAAAAAAAAAAAAATTTAAAGAAATTTGATGAATTTTTAAAGTTTTTTAAAATTTTATTTTGAAGGAACTGCTTTTGTATTTTCTGTAGAAAAAAAAAAAAAGAAAAAAAAGATCTTATGGGGCCACTCATTTGCTTTTTTTTTTAATATATGGAGTGGACCCTTTTCTGTAGAATTCTTTTTTTTTTTGGCACTGTCGTGGCAGTGGGGTCCTGATCGGAATGCGCTTTCAGCGGCCTTCAGTTCAAGATCAAAGTGTAGTATCCGTTCTTCTCACATCAACGAAACATAGCATTAACTTCCCGTTTTCAATTTTAAACGTTATTATGATTGTATTTGGCACAATGTAGGGAAGGGAGTCCTGTAAAGTTTCACACCCTTGCTCACTCGATGTTAAAAAAAGTGCACACATAAAAAGAAATATAAGAATTAATTGAAGAAAAATGCTATGTCACATGGTTTTTAGTTACAGAAATAAATAAAATTCATAACTTTTGTTTTTGTCAATTAAATTAGATTAAAATTCATGAAGAAAACAATTAAAATTCATGAAGAAAA
>VCCN01003576.1:513382-524582 GCA_006491835.1 Architeuthis dux | reverse complement strand
TATATTACCAAAAACCTAACAGGGTGCATCCTATATGCTGCAGAATACGGTAGTTAAAGTCATTTATATCATTTATTTAAAAAAGAATATTACTGGCCATTTTTAAGTGTCTTTGTGAAGATAATTTTTGTTGTTCTTATATATATATGAGATGTGATTAGACAATGTAGCAAAGAAAGATTGAGAAAAGCGTGTTATCTCAAACATATTTATTATCCTGAAGATAAGCCTTTATGCATTTCGTCATTGCAAACGACTTCATCAGAAGATATTTGAACATTATCCTATAAAGGAGCCTAGCAGATTGAACTAGGCAACACCCTTCTTCATAAGCAGACCCCACAAAAATTGAAATTTCCAGTAAAGTTAACTCTTAAATTCATTCTAGTAAAAAAAAAAAAGAAAAAGTAATTCAAGCGGAGTAACTTACTAAAATTACCTCCTCGCACTTTTTGGTAATATTTCAATTATTTTAATTCAATTCACAAAAGAGTTCCATTTTTTGTAATCCTATTCATTGAAGAGTTCTACAGCATACTTAACTCTTAAATTCATAGACCATTTGTTACAAGCGGTCTATGAATCTAAGTGTTAAATAAATTGAAAGTGGTATACAAGAACCAAAGAATCGATCCTAACTCTTAACATCCTGAAACGCACGAGACTGCATGAAAAAAAACATGGCTGAAAATCCTGATCTGCCTGAACCCGCACAAGATCATTCCTTTGTTTAAAAACAATGTTAAAAAAATTTAGAGCTCTCCAGTGTTTAGCTAGAGTTATTTCACTTTAAGAGTTATTTCCCTTTACAGTGTCTTTCACTTTTAAAACATGTTAGTTTTAGTTGATTTTTATCAATGGTTTTTCAACGATTGTTTTACCTTCGAAATGACAATTGGATACTTAATCAACAATGATTAATCCCATCAGGGCTAAATCCCCTGTTCTAGGAAACGTTTTCTTTTCTCCAATATAAGGGAATGTAGGTGTTTAGAAAGATGTGAAATCTGATGTGATAAGTTTTTAAATACACATTTTCCTATATATTTACTTTTACTGTTTTTATATTTTTTATATCATATCATATCAACATACATTATATTTCCTTATCACATAAAAAACCATCCCAGGATCTCAATACACTTCACCAAGGCTTGAACCCTGTAGAAGTAACTTCAGCATCAGAAATAACACAGAAGGCAGCAGTTGTGGAAGGTGTAGCCGCAGACCACTATTTCTAATCATTGAAGAGTTCCACTGTCAATCACAAGCAGTCTATGAATTTAAGAGTTTAAACAATGTTTTAAATTCCTGCCTTTCCACTATTTCTAATTCTATTCATTGAAGAGTTCCACTGTCAATTACAAGTTTATGAATTCAACCCATAAGAGCCCACTGTGACACCGATGTCACATACAATTTAATTGATCTGCACAGTCTCTTATATGATATATTTTATCCTTGAGTTTAACTCATGAAGTGTACTAAGTGACATCTACTGAACATCCTGGTGCAGTCACGGGACTGTGTGTCAATTTACCTACCCAGAATCCCTCATAATGTTCCTTCAAGTAGAAATGGGTTTGGCTTCTTTTAGCAGATGGAGTCTTTTGTGGGACCCCATATTAAACCTGACCTTGTGTCAAACTTGTCCTAGTGGGGGAGGCTCATAAATACCCTGGATCGCATATTATGCAACTTTTTGTCCTGTATGTCATCAAATAAGGTAATTTATTAACTCATTCATTTATTAGTGAGGTTGGATTGAGTCTAAGAGGTGTAAAGCTTTTGTTGACCTGGAAACAGTGATACAAGAGGTAAAAAAAGTCCCTAAATGATTTTAACTCTTAAATTCTTACAAAGGAAATAGTATGTAAATTTTTCAAGGGAAGTAACTTCTGATTACAATTATCTCCCTTTGATCATTTGGTGAGTTTTTAAAACACTTTTTTATTCAATTCACAGAAGAGTTCCACTATTTTTAATACTCCTCATCGAAGAGTTCCACTGTCAATTACAAACGTCAATTTGAGTGTTAAACCTGACCTTGTGTCATACTTGCCCTCATGGGGAGGCTAATGAATACCCTGAATATCCCCTTTTGTCCTATATGACATCAAATATCATAATTCATTTACTCATTTATCTTGGTCCGCTGTTAATAACAATGGACTCTTCCACATGGGAGTTAAAAATGTTGCTGATAAAAGTACCTCCTACCCACCATTTGAAACTATAGACTCTTCAACTGAAACAAATTCAGTACTTTTTTTTTTCTTAAAAAATTGTTTCATAGAAATTCAAAAATATCCGTGAATTATTTCACGGGTATTCACAAGTTAATGATGTTGGATTGAATCTAAGGGGTATAAATCAGTTTGAATTTATACACCTGAACACAGTGATATAGGAGGTAAAAAACGTTCCTGCCGTTTGAAACAATAACTTTACAGACAGCCAATGAAGAAACGCCCTGTCATTGAGAAAGCTAACTATTCACGCACAAGAAAGAAAATAAATTAAAAAATTAAAAAAGAGAGTCAAACACCATTTGAAATAAGTCCTGCCATAATTATTATTTTTAACTCTTAAATTCATACAAAGAATAGAATGTCAATTTCAAGGGAAGTAACTCGTGATTGAAATTATCTCCCTTTGACATTTGGTGAATTTTTTCTGAAAAATTTAATTCATAGAAGAGTTCCACTATTTCTAATTCTATTCATTGAAGAGTTCCACTGTCAATTACAAAAAGTGTATGAATTTAAGAGTTTAAAAAACAAATTTTAAATTCCTGCCTTTCCACTATTGCTAATTCTATTCACTGAAGAGTTTCACTGTCAATTACAAGAAGTCTATGAATTTAAGAGTTTTAAAAAAAGTTTTAAATTCCTGCCTTTCCACTATTTCTAATTCTATTCATTCAAGTGTTTCACTGTCAATTATAAGCGGTTTCAAACATTTTATGAATTTAAGAGTTTTAAAAAAAGTTTAGAATTCCACATAGAAAAAAAAGCCCTGCACGATGTAGACTTAGACAAATCATGATATTTCGAGTCCTGCCTATCAATGACTTCAAAAGATTTGGTCGACAACATCAATTGCTGTAGTCTGCTCAAAAAAGACCGACTATAAATCTACCTGACAAAAGCAATAGACAATAGGCTTCTGAAGAGCAGATCTTTTAACCCTTTCGAAACTCCTGGGATATATATGTCCCATAGATCTTTTTTAGAAGAGCAGATCTTCAAGGTTACTAACGCAACAAAAAAAGAAGCTAAGCTTAGTAAATAACTACAAGATTACTTCCTCAAATATATAAGTATAAATATAAATATCAAACTAATGATATTGAGAACTATCAGAAACTATTCTTTAGTTTTTAAAATCATACAAAGAAACAGAATGTCAATTTCAAAGGAAATAACATTTGATTGAAATAATCTCTCTTTTTAAAAATTCAATCTAGAGAAGGGTTCCTCTATTTTTTTATGCTATTCATTGAAGAGTTCCACTGTCGGTTTCAAGTAGTTTATGAATTTAAGAGTTAAAAGCTAAACACAGCAGTGTTGGGATTCGAGTGGACGCTGAAAAAGGTTGCTTGAGATTTAAGGAGTACAAGAACAGGCATATTGGGCGGGGAGGGTGATCGACTGGGAACTGTGCAAGTGACTGCGGTTTGACCGTACGGACCAATGGTAGATGTACAGGCCAGAATCCATCTTGGAGAACGAAACACATAAAATCTTCTGGGACTTTGAGATTCAAACGGATCCTAGTAGAAAAGAACGTGTCAGATAGTGGATTTTGCTGTTCCAGCAGACTGTAGAGTAAAAGAAAGTGAAAAGCGAGATCGTATCTCAACCAGCGGCAGAAACAGGTCAAAAATTTCGGGAGTGGTCCAGGAAGCCTTGCCAACTCCAAAAACTTTTTTTGTGCTAAATCAACCTCAAAAAGCATCAAAACATGCCAAAATGCACTAAAAGCATTGTTAGCCATTTTATGACCATTTAAGTGGCTAAAGATGGCTAGATTAGTCTAAAGAAAATGGCTAAATATAGCTAGATTAGTCCAAAGAAATGGCTAGAAATAGCTAAAAATTGCTAAAGAAATGGTGTTAAAATGCGTTAAGTTTTGTTAAAATGTAACCTTTGGGAGAGGTGTCACGATTTTTGAAAATTTTAATATATATTTCTGTCTTCCTGCCCGACTAGCCTCACCCTAATCCCACCCCCACGGTTTTCTCTTTGTTTCTGCATGAATTACGAGGGTCGGTCTTGAAGAAGTTGGGGGGGGAGGGTCTGATCTCAACCTTGCCAGAGAACTGAAAAGATTATGGAATATGAAAGTGACAGTAGTATCAACTGCGGTCGGAGCACTGGGAACGGTCCGAAAGAGCCTTGCAAAGATGTTAGAGGAACTGGAAATCCGGAGAAGAACAGAGACCATCCAGAAGACAGCACTATTGAAGTCAGTTAGAATACTGAGGAGAGTCCTGGAGTATTGAAGCGATTTTTTTTCTGTCACTTGATCTCCGGTGGAAGCTGCCAATCATGACTGATGTGAAAACTCAACGAGTGCATATAATGATCATAATATCTTTCGTAGCCTGGCAAGGGTTAGGGTCAGCGATTTCTTTTTTTTTAGGGGTCACATCAAGAGCAAAGTTTACGCAACAAGGTCAAGAGACCTTTATGAACTCTAGGCAAGAATCAGAGATAGTTGTACACTCAAAATTTTTTTTCATCCTAGTTATGTTACTGAAGGACTGACAGTGATGATAGCAGTTCAAATCAGGGCGCAATTGCTTTCTTCCTGCTACACTCTCCTAGCTTGTTGACCCATTGCTGCTGTGTCCCAACTGACTAACTGCCAATTTTAAAAATCACGGCCCACCCTTAAAAATACTCTGATTGGTCGAACACATTCTCTTTGTTCCCTCGGTCAGCCATTTGACCTAAATTCTAGTCTGGAGCCTGATAACCTCCAGTGCAAAACTTAATACTATCCCCCCAAACGCCACTCTTTTGTACCTTCCCTCCTTCATTAAGCAAACACACAACCCGAGTGTATTTCACTACATTAACAATTTCTTTTTGAAGGGCTATATCAAGAGCAAAGTTTATGCAACAAGATCAGAGATTGTTGTGCAAACATCCCGCGAGAAATGCTTGCTGATGTCGGGAATGCCTGTGTCAATCGCTGGCTCGGGTGAATTGATATGAAGACTTTAGCTCACTTACAGAAGTCTAAGTATAGTAATTTGTTTTTGAACTGGGCAAAATTTGAATAACATAATTCTGAAACGTTCTAGTTTATATACCGATTTTCAAAGAAGCTTTTGTCTGTTTGTTTTGAAAGAGAATAAAAAAAATAAGTGTTTAAATGACTTTTCAGATGCCTTGTATTGCAAACACTGGCCAGAGGTTCGGAGAAAATACGAAATACCCCGAAGCCAAGTAACGACAAGAAACAGAACCACATCTCATTTCCCCGGCTCTTTTCTTTCGAATAACTTCTTGACTTTGGGGATTTCTTTTTATCCGATTTCCCTGGAATGTTTTCTCTCCAGGGGATCCTTTGGATTGCACAGGGGCGGGAGGGGGGGGTACAAGATTGAAAAACAAGTGGTCAGAGGCATCGAGCACAGTAATCCGCTTTGAAATGGAACACTGTTTAAAACCTTTAACACTCTGTAAGCGACTTCGTTAACTGATCAAAAAGTTTGAACTGTCATTGCAGGCGACTCCGATCACCGAATGATAGTGTGTTTGAAATTTCACAGTTGTGTTGTCATGTCAATTTCGGTCATAACCAGGTTTGCCAGATATGTCCGACTTTGGACATTGTGTCCAATTTTTTGCCCAGTATATCCGATTAAATAATTCTAAGAATAGGACATCCATTTAAGGCCCCACTCAGCGTTGCCGACTTTGATATTTTATATCTAAATTTAGATATCTTTTGTTGTTTTTATCGGATATCAGTTCTAGCCACTTTTAGCTATTTATTTTCATTGTGTTAATCTGACAATTAGCTATTTCTAGCCATCAATTTTTTTCTGTCAGAATTTAACAGATTTGGAGCGGGGTTGACCGATTTTTGGAAAACTTATATAATAAATCAGAGTGCTAAAGGTTAACTGCAAAAAGAAAAATCACATGAAAAAATAAGTCTTCTGTTAATCCTGTTGGAGGTCTCAATTTTTAACAAATGTTTTCTGTGATAAAAATGCACAAGATCAGTATTTTAAAAATTAAGGTAAAAAAAACCGGACCAATTGAGACATTCAATAATTATTTTCTTTTGAAAACATATTTAAAACAAAAACATTTTTAACAATTCAGCTGAACAATTTGCATTCAATCCAACTTTTGTTCGGACAATCCAATCTTTGGTGTTAACCAAGATGAGGGCCGGTTTTTGATCAATTCATGCCAGGTTACCTGGTGGAGAGGGTATGATGTTGAGAAACCCGAAACCCCCGATGATACTATGCAAACAACATCACTGAGGACTCATCTTGGTGCAGCTAAAAGGTGTATGTTTCGAATTTGATGTTAAGACAACATTTCAGCCGATTCATTCTACGACCATCTTCAGGTGTAATATGTAATGTTCACAAGGAAAGAGTCTCTTTTATTGGTCTCTTTCTCCTGTGGAACAAAACAAAAAAAACGTATCAAACAGAAAATTTAATAATAAGTTATTCTATTTTATTTTAAAATATGAAAAATATTTTTGGGGAAAAATATTTTCAATTTCAGTGTTCTAGATGTTATAAAATATTAAAATTCTAAAACTTCAAAATTTGTAAAAAAATATTAAAATTAACATTTTTAGGAACGTATTTCCATCTTGTGTATTGGTGCAGGTCTTTTGATGTACATGTTACGGCTGTTTAGGCCATTTTCAATATCTTGTGTATTGGTGTATGTCTTCTGATGTACATGTTACAGCTGTTTAGGACGTTATAAAATATTACAATTCTAAAACTTCAAACTTTTTAAAAAAAACTTTAAATTTTAAAATTAACATTTTTATGAACGTAGTTCCGCCTTGAGTATTGGTGTATGCCTTCTGATGTACATGTTGCAGCTGTTTAAGCCATTTTCAACATCTTGTGTATTGGTGTATGCCTTCTCATGTACATGTTATGATGTACTTTATTTTATTTTAGTTGTGTTAGCATCAAAGATGGGAAGAGGATTGTCCGAACATAAGTTGGAATGTTAATGACTTCTTCTCAAAGTTATAGACAATTTGCTAATGACTCTTCTCAAAGTTATAGACAATTTGCATTCATAACAAACAGCAACAAACAAAATCAACGAAGCAGTTTTTATAAACGTGCCAAAACATGGCTCTTTCAGCAGATGAAGCGTTAACATCTAAGTAAATAATAATAATAATAATAATGAGACTTGCTGCCACTTAATTTCCTGTGAAAGTCGACAGTCACAACTGGTGTAAAAACTCAACGAGTGCAAATAATAATAATAATAATAATAACGATAATAATGAAGAAGAAGAAGAAGAAGAAGAAGAGGTTGATTCACATGAAATGTTTTAGAAAATCTACAAGTTTTAACTCTTAAATTCATGAACAAAAAATTGAATGTCATTATCAAGGGAAATAATTTACGATTAATATTATGCCTCTTTGCCCATTAGGTGAATCTTATTTTTTTCTATTCAATTCACAGAAGAGTTCCGCTGTCAATTACAAGCCGTCTATGAAATTAAAAGTTAATAATGGTGTCAAAAATATGGCCTCTTCAGCAGACAAAGTTTTAACATCTAAATAAACAATGGTAATAATGAAACTGGCATTCTAAGGGAAATTATGAATCACCACCACCTATATATGCTGTGTTGGGGGTGACCAATTAAAAAGTTGGGCTGTGATCATTAAAAAATGTCTGAATTTTCACCAAAAAAAACAAAAAAAAACAAGCGGGCACAAACTAGTGACCAATTTAGCATAAGCTCACATTAAAAACACTATTTTAGAGGGGAGTTTTCAAAAAACAAAAAAAAGCGTTTCTCCAAAAAGGGGTGATCAATGAATAGATTACTTCTTGTTATCAAGGACAGAAAAGAAAAGAGGTGCATGCTCATCGACATAGCAATACCATCTGACAGAAACACTTCCGTGACTGAGAAAATATCCAAGTACAAAGACCAGGAAATCGAGATCAGCAGGATATGGGACATGAAAACCACCATAATACCAGTGGTCATCGGAGCACTAGGACTCATAAAGAAGGGAATGGAAAAGTTCACCAACTGTATCCCAGGTAACATCAACATCTATGTAGTCCAAAAGATCACCCTACTAGGAACAGTCCACATACTACGGAAAGTGCTGTCGACTAAATGAAGCGCCCCAGGACTACAGGATGCAAAAAAAGAACTATAATAATAAAAAATAATAATAATAATAATAATAACAACAACAACAAAAGTAGTAATGGCAGTAGTAATGAAAAAAGTAAGTATTCATAAAAAGAAGCAGACAGGGCAGTAGGGACAAGCTTAATATTATCACTACTAAATCATTTCAACTCTTAAATTCATATAAAAAAATTTGAAATCAAATATCAAGGGAAATAATTACAGATTAAAGTTACCTCCCTTTGTTAGGTAATTAAAAAAAAGATTTTTTAAATTCTATTCACCGATGAGTTCCACTGTCAATAGGAGAAGTATCAAGCAGTTCATGGACACTTAATAGAAACATGACGAAAGTCTTTTGGCACCATTGCCGTGTTGGTGGTGATCAATTAAAAAAATTGTAAAAAAGAGGCAATCAATTAATAAGTTACTTCCTACCCTTTTTGTTGGATCACTAAAAAGTCCAAATTTTTTAAAAAACAAGCAAGAACCCTACCTGACACAAACTAAGGGACCAATTTAGCATGAACTTACAATGTAAATTGAAACCCCCACTAAAAATTTATTTTGAAGTGTAATTTAAAAAAAAAAAGAAGTTTTTACATAATGAGTAAATTTCAGCCCTCTAGTTCCAATTGTGATGCCTGTACACATGACACATACATACATAGCCAACCAGCCAAAATCACTTGAAAACTGAAGAAACCTATGTTGTCAACTTTGGTTGATGGTTTCTAATTGGGAATAAAAGATTTTTTGCTTCTCTGATATAAAAAGCCTTGATGTGAAATTTTTAAAAACTGGCAGCTATGACTAATACCACAATCCATAAACTTTGGACAGCGTACTTGAAGTTTTCTCATAAAATGCTCAACACCTAGCTTCACATTTCGGGCTGTAACTTTCTAAACCAAACAGATACAAATTGACAAAATACACTGTTGGAAAGCTGATAAAATTGTCTTTCTAACGATATATATATATATGTATATATTTCCTTTGTGAATTAAATCCACAATCCATAGACTTTATCCTATAATGTATACTTGAAATTCCCTTGTAAAATACTGAAATACCTATAAATTAATTACTTTTATGGTAAAATTAAGTGTATTTTTTAATTCCTCATGTCTGAAAATTAATTATTTAGACCTTTAAAGTACTCAGTTATGTCAACTGGGAGACGAGATATGAAATTCTGTTTTTTTTTGGTTTGTGCTAGTGGCCATTTTGTTTTATGAAAATGAGGTAGTTCTTCACAACTTCTTTCTTGGGAACATCTTTTTTCTCAAAGAGGACATCCTAAGGAACATTTTGGTACCCTACTCATAGGGTGCACGGTAGGGCCTGCTGGCTCCCGGACTATAACAGAATAGCAATAATGTGCCGAAGTACGGAAAGAATTTAATGTTGGAATGTACTCAGTACTCATTTGGGAATAAGAGTACCAAAAATTACTACATTTATCAACCTCAAGGACACACGCCAATTTTGACTAACAAAATTTTGAAAAAAAAAAGAAACCCCCATAAAATTAAGGTCTGAGCACTTTCACCGACCTTACCAAGATGTTTTGTGGGTCCCTTAGTGACATACAGATCCCCATAACCACTTATAGTCAGCATTTTTTCTTTTTGCTCATACAGTACAGAAGCAAGGTAAGTTCACACTTAGCTTAACAGTAAATACCCACGATAGAGCTGCACATACACTAACATATCCCGTTTTTACTTCATTTGTCACTTAATAGTGTTTGAGGAGATTGGTAATATTGGTATTCAACATCTAAATCACTTCTAGTCCATTGCATCATCTATCATAATATAGTGGGGATGAATTTTTGTGATTACGTATATATTTTTTATTATTTATGATACTATTGTTTATTTACAACTTTAAACTAAGTATAATTTTTTTTATTATTAAATTTGACTAGTTTTTACTTTGGCCGATTGGTAAAAGCAGCTAGGCGTAAACTAGTCTCCCTCTGGCAATGAGGGTATGAGTTTGATTCTCACTGAAGCCTTAGTCTTTATTTCCAATTGCGCTGTTATTCGTTGCCATAGAAACAGTGGCCTGAATTAATAAGTTGTATGAAAACAACTAAAATTAGGATGAAGGTAAAAACTAGTCAAATTTAATAAAAAATAATATATTACAATACTTCATCCAATAATAATAAAGATTGATCTATTATTTTGTATAAAAACAACTAAAATTAGGATGAAGGTAAAAACTAGTCCAATTGAATAAAAAGTGGTATGTTACAATACTTTATCCAATAATAATAAAGATTGAGTATAATTTATACACATCATTTTGGTTTTATATTATTTCTTTAGTTACTATTTGTTTTGACAACTTCATCCCACAATGAAAATAAATGTCAGGTTGTAATTTTAATGTAGAAAAGGTTTTAATGTCAATAAACGAAGGGTCGGCATCAAAACATTCTTGTTTATTGACGTATTCGTCAATATTTGGGAACAAAAATTGAGATCATGTAAACGGGGCATCTCTTCTTAAATATCAATCACATTTTCAGGTTTTAATTCTTATTTATTTGTAGTTTTGTGGGGTCATTCACTTCATTGGTTTGGATTCAGTCTGTAATGACCTTGATTTTGAAAATAGGAAGGGAAAAATTATTTATTCATTTATATACAATCTAGGCCGCCAGTTAGCAATCACTAACACTGATGTTGGTCTGATATGGGTTCCCAATTGGTAAATGTCTATAATTATCATATATATATATCGTCCTTTCCCATCTGACATACCAATCTGCGGAACATACTTGATC
>VCCN01003576.1:410162-420896 GCA_006491835.1 Architeuthis dux | reverse complement strand
CACCCTAATCACACAGCTTAGAGTGTACTCAATTAGCTGTGAGTGCACAGGGAATCGAACCCAGGAAATTCTGCGTGAGGCAGACATGCTAACCATTACACCATCCGAGCGGACATTATTTTGCATAGGTTTCTATTTAGGGCTCCAAAATAAACTTTTTTCATCACCCACTTAAAAACTGAAGAAACCAACATTGATGTTGACAGTTTCTAACCGGTATCTGAACAAGAAGGTACTCAGAGGGAGCATAATGTTGACAGTGCCATAGTCGCTAAAAACAGAACAATCAGGGACACAGATTTCAGCCTTTTTTCTCCGATTATGATGGCATCACTGCTATTATTAGAAACCATCAACCAAAACTGTCAATATAGATTTCTTCAGTTTTTAAGTGATTCTGCTTGGCTGGCCACGTATGTATGTATCACGTGTACTGGCTGCACCAATGGAGCTAGAGGTCAGAAAATTTAAACATTTACTCCTTATTATGTCTAGAAAACTAAAGTGCTGGTCTCGACCAGACTTGAAACTTGCAAGGATCACTGAGCTGATGCATGTAACAGAAACCGGGTCTTCGTCACCGGGCTCCATACTCCATTGGGAGTTGTCTCTTAAGAGACGACTCTTTACTTATATGTCTAGAAAAAACTTTTCTGACAATCCTTTCCCCAATGTGGGTGGAGGGGGGACTCAATTTACAATATAATTTTATGCTAAATTGGTACCTTAGTTTGTATCTTGCAGTGTTCATGCTTTTTTTATTTTTTTTGAAAATTTCAGACTTTTTAGTGATCACTGCCCAACAAAGGTCAGAGAAGTAACTTAATCATCGATTACCCAACTTTTTAATTGATCACACCCAACAATGTATTCTGCCAAAAGACATTGGTCACGTGATGGTTTCTATTGAGTGACTATCCTTCCATTATAATGATGTCACCATGAAGTGATCTTTTTAGACACCGGTATGGGTAAATAGTAGTGCACACCATACTCTCTAGCCATGGTGGGCAACCAGTCTAGGAGATGGACAACTCTAATTCAAAACCAGCCTGAATATGGATGTGCTCCATCAGGCTATCTTACCCTTGACACACCCAAGGCATCAGCAAACTAAGCAGCTGCTTCGGGGCCAAGAGGCCACCAGAGGGCCCCAAAGAGAAATGTCCCAAAAGAGAGTTTGAATGTCTTTTCAGAGGCGGCGTGGTCCCCAAATCAAATTCTGCTTAGGAGTGGCCCCCATAAAGGTTTGGGCCGATCCAGGACACACCCATTATGAAATCATCTCTGGTTTCCGCAACAACCCTGCATTGGGTTACAGGATGAAATAAAAGACACCCTGGATCCCCCCACCCCTGATATTGATCTAATCGCAGACACCAAGACAATCTCACAATAACATGTATGGAATTAAACACTTTCAAACATCCTGGTAGAGAACAATATAGAAATCTTTTTTTAAAATGCTTCTTTGTTATTTTTAGAAGGCTTGTAACCTTTCAACGTTTCAATTGTCTACTTAAGACAACAAAACCCTTTCTTCTACAGACAAAGCAGAAATAGTTTTCACATGTGAAAGAAGGATTATTTTGTCAGGGTCTGAGAATATTTTGAGGAGGATAGAATATTCAAAATTGATATTTTCACATTTATTTAAAGTTTAAACACTAGTTGGCCTTGCAGTGTTGTATGTAAATATATTTTACTTCCCTAGGTCTATTGAGTATGCATGACAAATTTGGCTGGGTGACTCAGACTTTTAGTATTATATAGAAATAGATGGAAATCAGATCATTATTAATAGTTGGCCTTGTGGTGTCGTATATATATATTATTTTAAAATCTTCCCCTAGGTCCATTCAGTATGCATGCCAAATTCGGTTGAATCAGACTTTTAGTATTATATAGAAATCAGATCATTATTATCATGGTGAAAGAGAACGCAGATCCCACAATTTTCTTTTTTTTTCAAAATAGGAAACCATATAGGAATTTTGCACACATACAAAACCTATTTGGGGCCTACTGGAACCGTTTTCGGCACTGGGTAAAGTTCAGAAAAAGGAAGTGGTTCAACCAAATATTGACCATTATAAAATAATAGATATTTCTCTTTATCCTTAAGACTATATATGTCTATATATATAAAAGCCAAATATGCAAATGAGTATGTTTAGTTTTCTGTGGTGTCTGCTAGCTGAGATCCTACAACTCATAATGGACTGGTCCACATGAGATAGCTTGTACAATGAATAATAGAATTAAAGGGTGGAAAAATGAGACATGCTGTTCCCATATCAAAGAAGTACATCAACGAAATTCAACAGACAACCTTTGTCTGTCAACGCAACGTAACACTGTCCTTTTGACTTCCCTTGATGTAGTTGACACAGTGAAGAAGCAATTGGAAGGGGAAAGGCAAAAACTCGTTAAAATGGCCAAATGCAAATACCCACACCCCACCCACCCCCCAAAAAAGAAGGAAGTCAAAATGTTTCAAAATTTAAATATGGCCCAATCAAAAAGTTCATGGCCCAATGCTTTTTAAAAAAGGCCAGATTTGTCAAATTTGGCCATCAACTTTATTTTGTAAGGATATAAGTTATATTTTTAATAAAATAAGTTTCTTTCTATGACTTTTTTTTAATACTACACAATGTCAGTGGTGACTTTTCTTAAGTTGAGACTTTCAAAAAGTTAAAATTAGGATACTTGAATTAATAAAAACAAACTACCTAATAAAATCACTTTTGGCCCCTAAAATAAAAGTCATTTTTTATGGGTATATGCTAGTAGATATATAATTACAGGTCATAAACTATATAAATTGTAAGGATATGGTTAATGTAGGTACATCAATAAGTCTGCTGCCTAATGATGAAAAAAGCATTTATTTTACAGATTTTTTAAAAACATAATCTCCTTCCTTGACAATGCACTCAATTTAGTGTTGAATATTAATCACATAGATCAAACATTATACAGTGAAAATTTTAGATCAAAATTCAGCTAATAAGAGTGTCAGGCTACAGACCCACCCTTGTATAGATTAACCTATATATATAGTGTACAATAGGATAATGGTTATCCGACATAATGATGCTAGGAAAAGACAATGCGGGGACTCAGAATAATTTGCAAGAAATTATTTAATACCTTAACATGTTTCGACTTATTAAGTTGTTTTCAAAAGTCGGAGAAGTGATGTGTCTGCATGGACCGAGGTTTCTATCTGAATGAGGGTTGTTAGTAGTGAGTGTGTGTTTTGTATTGGTGCTAAGCCTTTCTGTCTTGAGAGAGTGTGTGTTTGTGCTGCTTGATTTTATCAGCAGTTTGGCAGTGGAACTTTGGTTGACCTCATGTACATTCTATGGCCAAAGTGTTTTGGGGAAAATGTGTGTGTGTGTGTGTGTGTGTGTATGAGCTGGGTGGGTAGTGTGTAGATCAGAGTGTGTTGTTTTGTGTGGAGGGTAGTAGTGATTTGTTAATATCGTGTGAGTGCGTGTATTTGAGAATATTACGGTTTGGTGTGTTGATAATATCATGTGAAGATGTCAGCCTGTTTGTGTGTATGAGAATATTTGGGTGTAGTCGGTTTATGTCTGTATGTGTGGGAATCTTTGTTGCAAGAAAGATTCACACATAATAGACACTACCAGTGTCATTCTTTCCAGAAATGTGAGAAACGGAAGTATAGAATGGAACAAATGTTGCGCACAGGCCTCCCTGCTTATAACTTGTTTTTTTTTTATAGTGCGGTTCGCAAAATAAGGTGGGTTGTTGGTGGATCCCAACATTATCGACCACACATAAAAATGAAATTTCCCCATGAACCCGTAAGCCCCATATTTTGGGCTGAGTGTTATTTTACTACACTGTAAGCCCATTTGATCACAGAGGTGACACAGCTCCCCACCCCACCCAGACTAAGAAATATGTGACGGACGCCAGCTAACCAAATGTAAAAATGAAATGAATTCAACAAAAACAATTCAGTAGTCAATGAACAAAACTTTTAATCACACTGGTTTATTGCTGGGTTTAGGTTATTCATGTGTTCTGACATGTATCTATGTATGCAGACTTTGCCCTGCCCTAACCATTCATAGGAGAAACTTGAAATGAGTAGGGAAAATGTTTTTTTTTAAAGTTCAGACCTTTTTAGTGATCGCAGCCCAACGAAAGGCAAGAGAAGTAACTCATTAATTCATTATCATAATTCATTGATCACCCCTTTTCCCAACTTTTTACACTGTTTTATTGCTGGGTTTAGTTTATTCATAATTTATATGTATCTATGTATCCAGTTGCCCAGCCCTAACCGTTCATAGTATAAACTTTAAATTTTGCACACACACACACACACACTCCTATCAATGAGTAGGGAAAATGTTTTTTTTGTTTTTTTGAAAATCCCACCCCACCACCAAATAGGATTTTAGAGGGGGGGTTCAATATGCAATGTAGGTTTATGCTGAATTGGTCACTAGTTTGTGCCCACTTGTTTATTGAAAATTCAGACCTTTTTTAGTGATCACTGCCCAAGAACTTATTCATTGATCACCCCCAACACAGCATATATGGGTGGCAGTGATTCATAAATTCCTTTGAGCTTTTCCTCTCACCCCTCAGGAGCGGAGATACTGCATATTAGAAGGCACAGTAGCTTACAGGTTGAAAGGGTCAAGTCATTGTGTTGGGGGTGATCAATGAATAAGTTACTTCTCTCGCCTGTTTTTCAAAAAACAAGCAGGCACAAACTAGTGACTAATTTAGCATAAACTTACATTGCATATTGAACCCTACTTTGGGGGTAATTTTCAAAAAAACCAGAAAGCATTTTCCCTACTCATTGAGGGGAGTGTGTGTAGAAAATTTCAACTCTCTAATATGAATGGTTAGTGCTGGGCAATTTTATCTATCTATCTAACCATTCATAGTAGAAACTTGAAATTTTGCACACACACTCCCCTCAAAGAGTAGGGAAAATGCATTTTTTTTTGTTTTTTGAAAATTCCCCTCCAAAATAGGGTTTTAATGGGGGGGGTTCAATTTTCAATATAAGCTTATGCTAAATTGGTCACTAGTTTGTGCCCGCTTGTCTTTTGAAAATTCAGACGTTTTTTAGTGATCACAGTCCAACTTTTTAACTGATCACCCACAGCACAGCATATATGGGTGGCGGTGATTCATAATTTCCCTTGGAATGCTAGTTTCTATTTCTTTCTCTCAATATTAGACTGTCGTCTGCTTTTTCAAGGGATCAAAGCGTTTAAAACTGACTAGCAAATTGTCTGCAAGGGGCAAAGACTGGCACCATTGTTAGTACTGTAGTTTAAATCCATCAAGCCGCCCACCCCCGTCGTTGTTGTAGGAGGGAGATCAACGAGTGTAGTTGATCTTCTTCCTACAGTGTCGTGGGGGTGGCGAGTTGATCTGTGAGGGTGGTTGCCGGGTGGTGAGTCAGTCAGGAAGAGACGGTCCAACAATCTTAACCATTTGTAGCAGTTTCTGGGGAGATCTGTGTAGGAGGTGAGAAGAGGGTAGCAGCCAGCGTTGCAAGATAGTTTGAGATGTTTCTGGCCAAAAACACACCAAAAAATGGCTAAATGCTAAAATTGTTTATAAAAAATTGCAACACAGGGTTGCCAGATAGTTGGAGACGTTTCTGGCACAAAACACGCATAAATGGCTAAATGCTAAAATTATTTATAAAACATTGCAATACATAGTTGGAAACGTTTCTGGTCAAAAACACGCAAAAATAGCCAAATGCTAAAATTGTTCATAAAACAATGCAATACAGGGTTGTCAGATAGTTGGGGACGTTTCTGGTCAAAAACATACAACAAAAAATGGCTAAAACATTGCAATACATGATTGTCAGATAGATGTTTCTGGCCAAAAACACGCAAAAATAGCTAAATGCTAAAATTGTTTATAAAACATTGCAATACTGCAGTACACACACAAAAAAGGAATGTATTATTAAAAATACTACTGCAAGCAAGTTTACTTTTTTGTTCCGTACGAATGGCATTGTTCATTCAATTTAGCATTACATTTGGATTGTAAATGGAAATATCATAACCTTGAATAATTGACTTTTTTCAAACTGACTAAGTTCCTGAGGAAACGAAGGTCTTAGGGGTGGAATGCGACAAAAATTATTTGCAATTTTTTAAATTTTTTTATTTAAAATGTTCGAAGGAAATGAAAAAAAGCAAAACAGTTGCCAAAAACTAAATATGGCCAAACCAAAAGGTTCCTGGCCAAATGCTCTAAAAAAATGCCAGATTTATCAAATTTGGCAATAAAACCCCTGATCTGTATAGGCGAGGAGAGGGTAGCAGCTACAACCTTACAAGAGAAGAAGGCCATTGTCTTACGGGTACAAAGTGAACTTGATAGCAGGGTTGCCATTTTGGCCATTCTATGGCCAAATTTGGCCATTTAGAAAAACATTTGGCTATGAACTTTTTGGTTTGGCTATATTTTATTTTTGGCCATTTTTTGGCATTTTTTTTTATTTCCTTCGAACATTTTAAAAAATAGAAAAATAATTTTCGCAAGTAATCTTTGGTGATTTCCGACCTTCGTTTCCTCAGGAAGTTTGTCACTTTGAAAAAAGTCAATTTTTTAAGGTTATGCAGGTGGGGAGGTATTTACAGTGTAATTGCAATGCTAAACTGGACCCTTACTTTCTGCCATTTGTAAGGAACAAAAAAGTTGTTTGTTGCAGTAGTATTTTTAATAAATTCTTATTTTTGGTGTGTATTTCAGTATTGCAATGTTTTATAAACAATTTTGGCATTTGGGCCATTTTCACTTTGTTGCAGTAGTATTTGTAATAAAATTTTATTTTTGGTCGTATTCAGTATTGCAATGTTTTATAAACAATTTTGGTATTTGGTCATTTTTTGGCCAGAAACGTCTCCAACAATCTGGCAACACAGTAACGCTACTTGATAGTGAATAGAACGCTTATTCTATTAACAGATGGTATAATGGTGTTTTTTCTTCTTCTCCCCTTCTATTAAACAGGACACGTAATCTTCCATGGGTAATAACGGGCCCTTTACAGATGTCATCTACCCATGCTCATCTCTCCTCCCCACCTACGACCTATGATATACATAAAGCTATGTATGTATACATAATTGTCCTGTTCAGCTGAAGGAACACTAGCTAAACCAACTAGCTCCTCTCCTTTTTTAAAAATAATAATCATGGTTGGATTTAACATTGATGGGCCCAGTGCATAACATTTCTTGGGGACCCTTACAAACCTGCCAAGGTTTAGAAATTATCAGGAGGGAGATTTCCTAAAAAATGTGTCCTTTAGAATAGAAGCTCTAAAACAGCTATGTCAATGTATTGAAAACCTATCAACATAATTTTAAACCAAGATAATCAACAAAATGCGGGAGACTTGGTAGGTCTGCCTCTATTTTTGCATTTAGTTATCAATTTTAAACAAATCAAAACAAAAATGAAATATTCATAAAATTAGGATGTTTAAATTTAACGTGAAGTCCTTTATGGATCAACTAGCAGGGATATCCGGCGTTGCCCGGAGAAAAACTAACTGCAAATATAACAACACAGGAAAACAACTTATATTTTATAAAGTTTTCATAAATTAAATGTTCGTTTTAGTCGATTATTTGGGCACACTCCCATGTCAAGTTTAGCATTGTAATTACATTGTAAATAGAATGCCCCCTCTATAGTATAATCCCGGATTTACATGTACGAGAGCGAAAAGTCTGTGGAGGGAAAACAGAAACCTTGTGTAGAATAATGCTGGTTGTACTTGTTCTGCCGAAATGAGATGTCTCGTCGTTGGGTTGTACATTTACAGGGCTGAAAATTCTGTGGAAGGAAATATAATATTTTGGTCCATACCAGAGAAAGGCTCTCCCATGTGGCTGGATGGAAAGAAAACAAAATTTGTTGATTTCAAGGAAAATGCGAGTTTCTTTAATTTCTGTTGATAACTTTGATGCTGGGCCGGTTTGCGGATCACTTGGGGTATTGAATTCTGTTTAGGTTAAAATTCTAAATGAGTTGTTAAATTTTGTTCCTAGTTGCTTTACCGAGGGTGACCAAATAGGGTGATGATAGTAGTTCAAATCAGGTTTCTTCCTTCTTCTCCTCCCTCACCCTGACATGATATGGCATTTGGGGCATGTCCCAATACTATCTCCCAAAGCGTGCGAACACACAAACCAAATGTATTTCATTACACATGGTCCATACAGGAAAAGGGCTCCCCCATGTGGTCGGAGAGAAAGACGACAAAATTCATAAATTTCAAGGAAAATGTTGGTTCCTTTTATTTCCATTGATAGCTTTGAAGCAGGGCCGGTTCACGGATCAATCAGGGTATTGAATTCTGTTCTTCTGAAAATCTAACGAGTTGGTTAAATTCCGTTCCAAGTTGCCTTTTCTAAAAGGTGATCATAGCAGTTCAAATCAGGCCGTACTGGTTTCTATCCCCCCCACTCCCTCCCTCACCCATCAGGGTGAGGAGTAGAACACGGTTGTTGACCCCCTTCGCTGCTCTGAGCCCAAATTAACTGACACCCGATTTTAAAATCACTGCGCACTAAAAAATACTCGGCGGAGCTGATTGGATGAACGCATTTTCTTTGTTCTCCGACTTCCATGTGACCCGGCCAACCATTTGACCCAAACCCTGATCTGGAATCTGACATCCTCCAGCTGAGCGCAAAACTACCCCCCTAAACGTCAGTCTTCTGTACCCTCCTTCCATCAGTAAGTGAAAACACGACCAGAGTGTATTTCATTACACCCACCTAAAATCTTAAAAATTAATTGTTCTCAAACGTGACAAATTACCGGAGGAAACAAAGGTCATATGGATTGAAAGCACAAAGAATTCCTTGCAAAAATTATTTTGTTTCTAATTTTTTCAAATATTCGTCTAAAACGAATATTTGCACATGGATCTGCCCAGGAATGTGTGTGGGCCCACCCATCATCAAAAATGGGCACTATACGTATATTACTTAGCTGTTAAAAGTCTTTTGAAAGACAAATGTCTGAAGGAAAATGAGTTGTCTCCCTTACATTTATCTTAATAAAAACCAGAAATGACCTCTGAAAACTATCTTGAAATATTCTTTAAAAAAATACAAGGGTAAAAGTCACGTAACATTTTGAAATGATACTTTAAAAAAGTAAATATTAAATTCTGTTAAATGTTTTTTGAAAGACAAATGTCTGAAGGAAAATCAGTTGTCTCCCTTATATTTATCTTGATAAAAATCAGAAATGGCTTCTGATGTCTTTGAATGACATCTGAGGCCAGACTCACAAAGCTCATTACCTTCGCTGTGAAAAGATGTGCCCCTACACCAAATATCAGCTCCCTAGGTGCAAAATCGTGACTTACAATTGCTGTGATTGGCTAAAATTATTTTATTTCTATTTTTTTCAAATATTCGACTAAAACGAATATTTGCGCATGGGTCTGCTCGGGAATGTTTTTGGGCCAGCCTGGGGTGCGCGACACCTGATATGAGAAAAGATATCTGTACAAGTACTGAAATATCATCCAAAATGCCCACATGTACATTCAATCAAATCAGGTTTTCGCCCGGGGGTTTGTGTTCTGAAAGGAGAAATGTATTAAAAAATATATTTTTTTACTGTGTTGTCAAATTTGAAGTTAATTTCACCCTGGGCAAACCCTGCTACTAAAACTATCTCTAAAACCAGAAATGACCATTGAAAATTATCTTGAAATATTATTTAAAAGATACATGGATAAAAATCACTGAAAATATTGAAATGATACTTTAAAAAAGTAAATATTAAATTCTGTTAAAAGTCATTCGAAAAACAAATGTCAGAATCAAAATCAGTTGTCTCTCTTACATTTATCTTAATAAAAACCAGAAATGAGCCCCTGAAAACTATCTTGAAATATTCTTTAAATAATACATACAGGGTAAAAATCATGGAAAATATTGAAATAATACTTTAAAAAAGTAATTATCAAAACAAAAATTATCAAATGGAAATGTAAAACATCATTAAAATCTTATTGGGCACTATACGCATATAACTTCTGTTAAAAATCTTTTGAAAGACAAATGTCTGAAGGAAAATGAGTTGTCTTCCTTACATTTATCTTAATAAAAATCAGACATCATTAAAATCTTATTTGGGCATTATACGTATATAACTTCTCTGTTAAAAGTCTTTTGAAAGACAAATGTCTCTCTTACATTTATCTTAATAAAAATCTCCCTTATATTTATCTTAATAAAAATCAGAAATGACCTCTGATGACTTTGAATGACATCTGCCAAACTCACCCAACCTATGTCCTCCACCGTGAATAGATGTACCACAACCCAAAATTTCAGCTTCCTACATGCCAAATTGTGGCCCAAAAAGTGGAACAGACAGACAGATTTTTGAAATCAAATGATGGATAATTTTATATCAGACAGAATATAATAATTATAATGACATTTATTAGTGAGAGCCTATATTTGCCCAGCGATGGTCATGAGAATGCCAACAAAGTGTAGGATAAAAGACTCCTGCCTACCATCTGACCTTCGTTAGCTCAGTCGGTAGAGCAGTACCTGTGTATAAGATAGCTTCCAAGTTGGACGCGGGTTCGATCCACGCAGAGTTCTTTTCTTTATTCACATTTAGGCCGCTCATTTAGCAGTCGCTAACACCGGCGCCGGG
>VCCN01003576.1:392167-402251 GCA_006491835.1 Architeuthis dux | reverse complement strand
AAAAAAACCCAACAAACCACGTAATCATAAATTAACCTAAGACATTCATGTTTAAAATTTGTTTTCTTTTTTCACGTATTTATTCATAAAAAATAAAATTTTCCATCTACCAAAATCTTTCCGTTTAGGGGCCCCCACCCTGTTCAAAATCGTGGATCCACCCCTACACACGTTGATTTTTATATTCTAAGAGCGGAACATAAGTGACTTAGAAAGAAAAAAAAAATCCGCAGATAATCCCAGATTTTTCCATGGGCGTATAATAATAAAAAAAAATGTAAAAACGTGACACAGCTAATATTTATAACCTAATTTTAAAAGGGACTATTTTTAAAGTTCAAGGTGAAAATGCCGACCCCGCTTTTCACTAATTTACAACTCGAAATTTAAAATATAAAAATATAACTAAATTAACAGGAAAAGAATTGATTATTTTTTTTCTCTTCCCCCTGAATTTTGTGTCGAAAGCAACTTAAAAAAAAAAAAAAAAAAAAAAAAAAAAAATGTAATTTGTAAAATCAATGATCATTGATTCTTTTCAATACCCCCCTCCACAAACCTAAAAGTGGTTTAGGTTTCAACGTTCAGTTAAAACAGGTATGGTTAGTCGCTCAACGACATTTGGTAGCAGGTCGTGTTGGGGGTGATCAATGAATAAGTTACTTCTCTCCCCTTTTGTTGGATCAATACAAAGTCGGAATTTTTAACAAAAAAAGCGTGAATGCTGCTAGACTCAAACCAAGGGGCCAATTTAGCATACATTTACATTGTAAATTGAACCGTTTCTTTCTAGACATAAGGGGTAAATGTTTAAATTTTCAGCCCTCTAGCTCCATTGGTGTCACTTGTACACGTGACACAGACAGACATACATAGATAGATAGTCATCCAGCCAGAATCATTAAAATCTGAAGAAACCTGTTGACCTATATTGACGATTTCTAACGAAGATTTTTTATTTAAATTTTTGACCTTTTTTGTTCATTCAGTTTCATTTTAACCTTTGATGCGACCTTTTTATTTATTAAATTATGTTATTTTTCTTAAATAATTTGATATATAGTTCACAAAGACCAGTGGTTCCCAACCTTTTCGAGTCATTCCCAACTTTTGCCAATAAGATAACTAGTATTCCCCTCTTCCATTTATTAAGTTGCAACAAAAAATAATTTCAAATAAATTTATTTTACGTATAATTAGACAGTTTCATACTAAGAATTAGTTTAATTTTATAATTGTACAGCTGCTGCTGTGTATTTGTAACTCAAAGAAAGCAAGCGAAAATAATTAGAACACATCATTTGAAATCCCAATTTATTTAAAAAAAGAAAAAGAATTCTGCTATCGTAACTGATATACACATCAATGTGATCTCTTCTTTTTTGTGCTACTAGTTCTTCGATTTGTAGGTATTATTAGTGAGAGAGCACATCTTAAATCATTCTCAACTTGGAGCTTATTTCGAGCCTTCGACTTGATAGATAGAAGTGCAGAAAACCCTATCTCTAGACTGGACTTTTATTTTTACCTAATAGCCATATTCCCCCATTGGACTACCCAAATCCCCCCTAGTTGGGAACCACTGGACTAGACCATCTATTCTCACACTTGGGGGGGGGGGAGCACATCCCGCATAAGAGCTCTCCTCGAGTTCCAAGGCTTTCTGTCAAACAGTGACACAATACGAACAGATTGACATAAATTCATTTCTTATTATTTCAGTCCATGACCCCTTTCAATGTGCCAGTGCCCCCCTGTTGAGAAAGCCTGTGCGGACTTGATTTATTGCAAAGAAGAAAAAAAACGCTCTCTCTTTCTCTCTCTGTATTTGTGGTAACAAGTGTTGCGCCCCAAATATTACAGCGGTCAGTCTCGCTAAAATATTTGGGGCACAAAACACCGAGTTTAATATATTTCAGATGGTAATTTATGACCCATCAGCCTTTCTTTTTTTTTACTCTACAGGTTATCTGGGTGAACCAAAGACCCAGAGAAACCTTGGGGAAGAAATTGGCGATTGGATTAACATATGATTAATTCCGTGATAATCCACTGGAACAAATGCTCATCCGGCCAAAACGACGTTTTTGGCTTATCTCATATTGCGATAATTGCATTTACAAATCTTTTGACAGCTGAATTTCCGAGGTTGTCAAAAAACAAACATGGATTTTGATGAGTGGGAAAATAAAATGTCTTCATGGAGCAAAATGTTTGCTCCATGAAGATATTTTGGTAGGAAGGTGGTAGGAAGAGTTTAGGGCATGAACAGCTTACCATAAAACGTACTGAATATAAGTAAAGAAAATTAATAGTTCTACTAGATGATTTTGAAAGCTTTCAATATAAATACATCTTTTCTTTAAAAAAAAAAAAAAAAAAAATTTTTTATTTTTAAAGAAGAAATGTATGCGTACGATCTTCCGCAGCAAATAACGCCAATGGTTTAAAATGCTGTATGGGTTCCTTTACCGAAAGATTGCCGATGATTAGGATTCGACTTTGCTTTTTTTCAAGTCTTTATTTTTCTATAACATAAAAATATTTATGTAAACCAAACATTTTAAGGGGGGGGGGGTTAAGCCCTCCCTGCCGACACTTAAGTTTTGGTGCAAGTAAAAAATGAATTAAAAGCTCTGATTTTAGGTTAAAGGTCACAAGACAAACAAATACATTTTTTTTAATGTAGGGGGTGTAATGATCTGTTTTTTTAGGGAAACATATGCCCCCCCCAAAAAAAAAAGATTTCCATTAGGGACCCGGTGGCGTTTTCAAACGGGTCCCCTTCCGCATCTACGCTTCTGCCCTAAAGACAGTGTTGCCAACTCAAAAAATATTTTCGCGCTAGTTTGACTGCCAAAAGACACTAAAAATGGTCAAAATGTATTAGGAGCGCGCGCGCGCCAGTTTAGCGCTTTTTGCACTGCCAAAACAAGAAACGCGCTGAATCCAGCGCAAAATCGGCAACACTGCCCAAAGATCGCATTTGCCACGTAAGTTTAATTCTTTCTGACAAGGGCAGTCAGTGTTGTCAATCTGGATATTTTCCATCTAAATCTAGATATTTTGGTTGGGTCTAGATATCAAAAACTGCTATTTCGATGATTTTTTAATAAAACAAGTAAACATTTTTATTTAATTTATAGTAATAAAACAAGCGATATTTTGATAAATTAAGTAATATTTTTAATAAAGGTAAATGTTGAAGATTAAAGTCACATTTAATTTATTAATATGTAATATATTTCGTAGATTTTAGATATACATCTGGAGAATCTAGATGTTTTTTGACTCAATTCTAGATGTAAATGTAAAAATAGATTTGGCAACACTGAGATCGACTTAAATAAAAAGGACTCGATCTGCGCAATGTCTTCCAGGCATCCATTTCGTAAAGCAACAGGAATTTCACTTGTAATTAATAACTTTAATGTTAGACAACGGATATAAATAATACTAATTGGGCAGGGTAATTAGTTAACAATAAGATTTATTTTTAGAAGGATTATTCGGCTTATCTCGTAGTTTAACGTCCTAAAATAAACCGGTTGTTTTTAGGACACTTTTCATATCAAAGGGTTAGCAAGGTAGTTATTTATGCCACAGACTTAAGACCAGTAAAGTTGGAAACACTAAAACATGACATGTTTAAAATGAAGATTAAAAATGACTAAAAAAAAAAAGCAATAAGAGTTAAAATTATGTAATTAGAAACAGTGGCGTAGCAATGGTTCTCAGCGCCCGTGGACAAAAAAGATTCTGGCCCCCCTAAAATGTTTTGATTATTTATTATGTGACTCATTACCCACTTAATGAAAATAACATGAATTAAATACCACCTTACATAGGCCTGAAATAAAGTCACACTATAACATTTAATTAGTATAAATCGAATTAAAATATTTCATTAAACTAATTTTTTTCCTTCCCAGAAAATCAAAGTTGTAACTTTTTCTTCCTATTACGCTTTTTAGGTAGCTCAGGGTAACTCTACATTGTGACTTTTATTTTGATTCTTTTTAAAATATATTGTAGACTTTGCATCCGGGGGGCGTTTGCCCCCCATCTTGCCACTGATTAGAAACACACACAAAAAATGAAGACCAATGAGAGAATTTGTTAAAAAAGACTAACATTGGGTAAAGCACTTGTTCATAAATGTTACAAGGTACTAAATAAATACGCAGATATAAAATAAAATGTTTTAAAAAATCCAAAATTAAAACACTAAAGCTATTTTTAACTATAAGGGTATTTATTTTAATTTTAGTCGGGAGCGTACTAATTATTTTAGTTTAAAAGTAACCCATTTACGTTTTTTTTCGAAATGAATGAAACCAGTTTTAAGAAAATGCTGATACTATATCTCCGTAAAAAAGGGACACTAAAAAGTTTTTCAATTAGATACGATAGTAAGTAAGTGTAGTAAGTAAGTGTTGTAACTGACCGAATGACCTAACAGCCGTGATAATTAATTTGAGACGTTAAACCACGAGATAGCCGTAACCGGGGTAGCCTTTTTGGCCATTTTATGGCCAAATATGACAAAGCTACCTTTTTTTGAATATTTAGCCATGAACTTAAATAAATAATAAGCAACTGACAAATTAAGATGTAGGTAAATAGTAGCATTATTTTTTTTTTTAAATCAATGATTTACAATAATTCAACTAATAAAAATAAATAAAATAATTGCCTTTATAAAACAACTTTTGACATTTGGACATTTTTCGACGTGTTTTCGGCCAGAAACGTCACCAAACCTGGCAACACTGGATAGCCGTATGGATCGCTCTCTCAAGTAGTCGTTTCTTAGCAGACGGTAAAAGAGGACGGGTTTTTATGGAGAATTTTTTTCTCACTTAGAGAGAAATAGATTTCTGGGTTGGTCATGACAGAATAAATATTATAATTAAAATAAAATAAAAACTAGTAACTGCTTCCCCAGGGAACAGAGAGGCGTTAAAAAGAAAATTAATTTAAAATTAAAATTAAAAATATCACTCCACATCAGTGGCTTCTCTCAGTAGGTGTGGACCACCTCAAGAAAACTTAGTCCTACTAAGTTAAAAGCAACTAATAACGCTACTAATAGCAGTAATTATGAAACTATGATGATAATAACTAATAAGTGGTTATAGTAGCACTAGTAAAGCGTTAGTACTATTAAATCTGAGGCTACAAGCGATGGTTAATAGTACTGCAACAAAATGCTTCCTGTGGTATTTTTACTACTTCTGCATACAGTGCTTTATCAGAGCAAAAGAAAGTACTTAGTACTGGTACCTAGAAGCTGGGTTTTAGGTTTTCTCTTAGTACTGACCAATACGACCAACAAACAGAACTCCTTTATATTATCTGTTATCATCAGGGGTGTAGCTGAGGAGAGGGTTGGGCCGATTTTAAATAGCCCCCGGCCCTCAAAAGCTTTTACGTATATAGTAGTTTTCACCTATTGCATTTTTCCATAATACAATAACAAATCTCACTATATGTTGAAGAGCCCCCTCAAAGAGCCAAGCCCTTCATGGGGCCCCCAAATCTCCAGCCACACCCTTGTTTATCATCATCATCACAACTAACCCGACCCCTTCGTTATTTCTTTTTAAAATTTCAGTTTAAGAATCTATTTGTTACCAGGACTCACATTGCGAATTCGTAGGGCAACAATGTCTGACGATTATTTATTATATTATATTATATTATATACTTCGACAAATAACTGTATTTTTATGGTCCCAGTCTTGAGTCTTATTATTTTATATTCATTTTTTTTAAAAACTATTGGTTATTTTCTAAGCCGGGTTTTTATTTATTGTGTATACGCCCCTTTTTTATGGCGTCCACTGTATTGTCTGTTTTTTCTTTTTCTCTTTGAGGTCTTGAAAAGCCATACGAATTGATTTAATATACAATTTATGCTAAATTAATAACCTATAAAAAAATAATCCCTAGGAAGTTGTTTTCTGCTTATAAACAGGATGTTTAATGACAAGGTGGTCGTATATATCTTGCTCTAAAAAGCGTCTACTGTTGAAGGTTAGGTTTTACTTCTTTTTTTTTACCGTTAGAAAAATTAATCCTTCATGCTTTTTTTTTTAAAAACAATTTATTTTCTAAGACTAATGATTTATTAATTTGATCATAACTTTAAATTATAAGATATTTGCAACAGGTTTTAGTACTTGATTACGAATTGTATTTTAATGTTTTTAATCTATCACAGCTTGTAAACTAGGTGGGGATCGGGGGGCTTTTTTTAAAGAGCAAGTGAACACACTTAATTAAAGTTATCTAATTAATTTAGATTATTGCAAAAAAAACAGAGGAAACCCTTGAAATATTATTACAGGTTCTATGAATAATTGTTTTATTATTATGAAAAGATACGTAAAAAAAAAAGGTTACGGTGAGGGGAAAAAAAACATTTAATAAAATCAAATCCGGTTTCGTTTTTAAAAAAGAATAAGGCCCAATAGTGCCCACTCTATTTCTTTAGGCCCACAATGAAGGGGGGGAGGGGTTTTTAAAAAGGGATTTAAATTAATTTAATAGTGAACATTTAAATTATAATTATTAAATAAAAAAAAACAAAATACCCGTGTAAAACAAGTTTTTTTAAAGAGTTTCTATAGGGTCGATTACTTTTTTTTTATAAATTTATTTTTTATTCCTTTAAAAAAAAAAAAGATTTAATTTATTTTTAGGGGAGTGTATTTAATATTTAAACTTTGTTTTCATGCTTTCTCGTCTGTTCTTCATCTAATTTCTTCTCTCTATCTAGAATTTGTTTTTAGTTATAAAGTAACAGCTGATTAATGGGGTATTTCTTTCTTTTTTGAGGGGGTGGGGTAATTTATTTTAGGGAGGGTAGATAAATTAATTTCTTTAAAAAATTAATTAATAGGGTAACCAAAAAAAAAAAAAGGGACCCCTAAATTAATTAGGATATTTTACACGGGTAAAAAAGTAAAAACCTAGACACTAATATAAAAATCCATAAGCAAGCACAACTACAGCTGATATAAAAAAAAGATCCCCCATTTTATGACCAGGTGTCCCAGAAATACTTTTTTTTAACCCTATTTCAATTCCGGGATTTTAAAGCCTTCACATAATAATATACAAATATTGTTTAGGTTTATTTATATATATATATCTAAGAAAATAATAAGGGTGTTGTTTTAGTATTCAAGAGTTAAAACAATGAGTAATTTGCTTTCATTTCTACATATACGCTTTCCCCCTTATAGTTCCCTTACGTGTAACCTTTTATTTTTTCTTAAGAGATTTCGGATGTTATATCTCTCATAATTTTAAACGTACACAATTATTTTTTATATATTAAAGACATCTAATTAATTATCTTTATTTAAGGCATAAATCAAGGTTTATTTTTATATTTCTAATTTATAAAAAAGCCCGGAACAAAAATGAAACCAGATGTTTTGGTTAGATTTAAATAGGGCGAATCCATACATACACCGAGTATTTGTCTATGTCGACCACAATCCAATATTGAGGTTTTAATTAAATAAAAAAAGCTATCCATAGCTAAAGAACCTATAAATAAAGATAGATAATTGATAGATAAAGGTTTAAATGATCCATTTTAGTTGTTATTAATATTAATTTTATTATTAAACCGTTCCAAATAGTAAAAAATAAATGTCCGATCGCGAATTTTAGACTGCCACTATTTTCTAGTAGTACCGTAGAAAATCGCGGATGTTATATAAAAATGGATAAAATAAGGGCCCCAAAAAGGGTTTTTGAATGACTTACCCCAGAATTTGTTGTTGTGAGAAGGTTGGTGGACCCGTGATGTAGTGTTTTGTAAAGCCAGATATGTAAGGAGCGACGTGGATAGAGAGGTACGCACCTTGCAAACCCGAAGTGTCTATTGAACAATGTCTGTCCCTTCTCTGCTCTGGAGAGACGAAAAGGTTTTTTTGAAAAGGGAAGAAGAAGGGAGCAAGCATTGGTGCAAGGTCGAGGGGAGCACTTATTATTGGGTGGACACCGGTTGGGGGGGGGGGACTTGAGGTGATTAATTTTGAATTTTTTTTTGCGGGGTAAGGGAATTGAAATGAAAGGAATGAAAAAAAAGAAGAAAAAAAAAGGATTTGTTTGTAGTAGGATGTAGACTTAAACCACTTCTTTTTTGTTTTTTGGTTCAACCTTTTTTTTTTAATATATAAAAAAAGAGACAGATAGGTAGAAAAAAAAGGATTGGTACCAAAAAAAAAAAATAAATAAATAAACACTTGTAGAATTATATATAATTCATACTTTATTTTTGGTTCAATCATTTTTTTTTTAATTTGTGGGTTTTTTTTCCTAAGGTTTTTTCTAAAGTGAAGAAGAAGAAAAAGAAGAAAAAGAAGGGAGTAAAGGTTGAGGGGAGCACTTATTATTGTGCGGACACCGGACCATTGGGTGGGGATTAATTTTGAGGGGTAGGGGGAAAAGAAAAGAAAGGGAGAAAGAAAAGAGAGTGAGAAAGAAAGAAAGAGAAAAAAAGAAATTAGAGGGAAAGATAGTTTTGAAAAAAGGACTGATGTATCAACAAAACCACTTGGTAGGGAAAAAAGAAAAGAAAGAGAGAGAAAAAGAAGAAAAGAGACGGAAAGATAGCTTTTAAAAAAGGACTGGTGTTTGGTGTACCAACAAAACCACTTGTAGTAGGAAATATAATTCACTTTTGTTTTTAGAGAAAGCAAAAAGCAGAAAAAAAAAGGACTGGTACCAACTTGTAAAATATACTTATTTTGGTTCAATCATTTTATTCTTTTAAATTTGTGGGTTTTTTTTAAAGGTTTTTGTAAAGGGAAGAAGAAGAAAAAGAAGAAAAAGAAGGGAGTAAAGGTTGAGGGGAGCAATTATTATTGTGCGGACACCGGACCATTGGGTGGAGATAATTTTGAGGGGGAGGGAGAAAAGAAAGGGAGGGAGAAAAGAAAGGGAGAGAGGAAGAAAAAGAAAGGAGAGATAAATATAGTTAAAAAAAAGGACTGGTGTACCAACAAAACCACTTGTAGTAGGAAATATAATTCACTTTTGTTTTTAGAGAAAGCAAAAAGGACTGGTACCAATTGTTGTATAATATATAATTCATACTTATTTTGGTTCCATCTTTTTATTCTTTTAAATTTTGTTTTTTTCAAGGTTTTTCTAAAGAAGTAAAAGAAGAAGAAGAAAAAGAAGGGAGCAAAGGTTGAGGGGAGCACTTATTGTGCGGACACCGGACCATTGGGTGTGGATTAATTTTGAGGGGAAAAGAAAAGAAAGGGAGACAGAAAGAAAAAAAGAATGGAAAGAGAGGGAGAAAGAAAATAAAAAGGAGAGAGAAAGAAGAAAGGAGAGGTAAATATAGCTTTAAAAAAAGGACTGGTGTTTGGTGTACCAACAAAACCACTTGTAGTAGGAAATATAATTCACTTTTGTTTTTAGAGAAAGCAAAAAGAAGAAAAAAAAGGACTGGTACCAACTTGTTGTAAAATATATAATTCACACTTATTTTTGGTTCAGTCTTTTTTTTGTGTGCTTTTTTTTTTCAAGGGAAGAAGAAGAAGGGAGTTAGATTCAGGGGAGCACTTATTATTGTGCAGACAGAAGTGTGGGGTGGAGATTACTTTTGAGGGTAGGGGAATGAGAAAAAGGGAAAGAAAAAGGAAAGAAAAAGGAATGGGGGAAAGATAGTTTTAAAAAAATGACTAATACCAACAAAACCACTTGTAGTAGTCGAAAATATAATTCACTTCCTTTTTATGATACAACCTTTTTTTAAGCGAAAAAAAGACTGCTACCAACTTGTAGTACAATATATAATTCATACTTATTTTGATTTAATATTTTTTTGAGCTCTTTTTTCTCAAAGAAAAAAAAAAGAAAGGGACCACTTATTATTGGGTGGTTGCCGGTTGGGGGCAGTGTTGACAACTCAAAAAATATTTTCGCTATAGATTGACTACCAAAAAGCGCTAAATCTTTTTAAATAGCCAAAAATATCTAACAAACAGCAAAAAGACGCTAGAAATGTTAAAAAATAGCCAGAAAATGGCCAAAATGTTTTAGGCGCAAA
>VCCN01003571.1:3556500-3568594 GCA_006491835.1 Architeuthis dux | reverse complement strand
GTTTGCGAACTTCACCCATAATTTAAATATGTCCTATCCGGGAAAACCCAAATTTAAAAGTGAATATAACTTGGTTGATTCATCAGTCGCTCACCGAGATATAACAATTTCGGGAAAGTCTCTCTCTCTATATATATATGGTCTGGCGATTGCACCAGCACGAAACTTCGGAGTCAGCATCATGAAGCACAATTTTCTGTATATAAATATATCATATATCAATTATATATATACATATATGATTGCACAAGGCATAGAGTCGGAGCTATTCCCTGATGCCTGGGGCACTTTCTATTACCCTTCTGGCCTCTGGGGAGGTATATGTATTCGGTCGCATCTTTCTGTCTGTCTTTCCGTCCGTACGTATGTCTGTCTGTCCACAAAAGTACTCTATGAATTTCAATGACATTTTGTGGGGAAGGATGGTCAATGGGATACATCTTTGTGCGGGGCCAGGAATTTTGTTTAATTGTGTGATATTTTCCGGTTTTATGTATACACCCATGACTCTCCACACGATATCTCCGATATTTCTCAATGAATTTCAATGTAACATCGTGGAAGGATGGGCTATAGGCTACGAAAGAAGTGCTTAGATTTTGGGGTGAGGATCCATGCACAATTACCTCCTCTACATTGTAGTTATATGTCCACGCTACTTAATATAGCCAAAAGATGTCTGTCCACACGATATATCCAAAAGTTCTCAATGAATTTCAATGATTTTGTGGAAGGGTGGACAATAGATCATGGAAGAACTGATTTAATTTTGGGGCGGATCCATGCACAATTATTTCTCCTGGTATTGGCGTTGACAGAGGTATGTGCTCTCTGAGTGCTTTCTAGTTAGATCTGTAGTTTGTTTATTGCATCAACCAAATTTTGGGACAGATCGGGTGTTACTATTGGGTCACTCTGTAGTTTTGATATGTCATACTGCTATCATTTATTAGTTAAATAGTAGGGATCTCCCAATTACTGACAGATTGGTTTCGGTTCGAAATAAACCCCTTACATCCCAAGTCAATCGCTTCCTACTGACTATACGTCTAAGGACGATTATCATAAAGCGATGATGAACACGGTAATTTCACAGACTATTGATAGTGAGTTTGATCCTCGCTGGGGTCTTCTCTATTGCGTCATTGTGCCAGAGTATAGTAAATAACTACATATACAGTGGATTCCGCTTAATAGGACCATCGGTTTTTAGGACCAGCCGCTCAATAGGACCAATTTTGTAAGAACCAATTCAAACTTAAGTAATCATCGCTCGTGTATTATGACCAATGCTACTGAATTAACATTTTTTTTAAATAAAATCGGAAAATATATTTTTTAGTTCTCAAAACAACTATCTTTTAAATATCTTTAGCTCAAGTTAAATGCGAAATTTTAAAAAGAAATAAAAATAGCTGTAAAGGGACTTAAGTCGTTGTGGTTTTTATACAAGTTGTTCCCCTTGATTTAAGGAATTTTAAGATGTTTTGTGCATAAAAAATTAAGTTGTTTGGTTAATATAACCAGCCGGCTATTGGGTCCAGATGCTGTCTTATTACCGGAATCCGCTGTATACATACATCCTGTTTAATGAGTTTTAATTAGAAACGATTTAGTTTTACTAAGCTATGTCTGGCACCAGGTCATATTTGAGACGAGCAGGTTTACGAGACTAACGTGTTTATGTCTACAGCAATATTATTTATTGTCAACCTCGAGTTCAAGTTGGAGTCAGGAATTGACTTTGTTTTCTACCGTAACGACGACAACAACAACAACAACAACAATCCTCACCTAATTCAGGGGAATAAACTCTTCACTAATTGTCTTTTCTGTCACGATACACCAAACTGATATATAAAATTAACATTTCCCTAAAGTGATTTGAAATCACGACCAAGTGATCAGTAGGCGGCTCTTTTACCGACTGAGCGAATCTGACAAGTCTTACATATCTATGAAAATGTATGTTACATATATGCAAGGGCTTATTTCATTCTAATAAATAAATACATTTATACGAAAAGATTATTTTATAATTTTACATTTGTTATACATACAATACAAAAGTTGCAGTAATAATCTTCAGTCGGAATAGACGTGGGAGTTGGGTTTGACCCTGCAGCAGCCAGGTTTGTTGTGTGTATGCATTCAAGCATGTGTGTACATGTGTGCATGCGTGTGTGTGTGTGTGTGTGCGTGTGTGTGTGTGTGCGTGCGTGCGTGTGGTAGGGAACAGGTGGAGGCCTGGAGTAAAAAGGACACATTTCATTTAGGGTGGGCATATGAGATCACAGGGAGATAAAATAGCTTTTTACATGTGACGTCGCTCAACAAGTGATTTACACACTCACACACTAACGCTCTGAGAAATCGACTCTGTTTGTTTTTATAATAGTAGAATAAAGTTTAAGAAAGAAACGGGATGAAAGAGAAAAGAAAGAAAAAAAAAGAAAGAAGAAAGAAAGAAAGAAACGAATATAGAAAAGGCGAATAGAATAGTAGAAAAGTAAAAGAGACAGACTGAAAGAAAGAAAGAAAGAAAGAAAGAAAGAAAGAAAGAAAAGTGGAGATGAATAATAAAAATACAGAAAAAAGAAGAAAAAGAAAAAAACGATATAGTGGAAAATCAGATGAAAGAAAAAGAAATGAACAATGAATAAAAAAAATTGAATGAAAAATAAAATAAAAGCCATAAGAAAAGAAGGAAAGAAACAAAGAATGAAAAATAGAAGAAAAACCAAAATGAAAGAAGGAAAGAAAGAAACAAAGAATGAATGAAAAATAGAAGAAAAACCAAAATGAAAGAAAAAAGAAAGAAGCAAAGGATGAATGAAAAATAGAAAAATAACCAAAATGAAATAAGAAAAGAAAGAAACAAAGAATGAATGAAAAATAGAAGAATAGCCAAAATGAAAAAAAGAAAGAAGCCAAGAATGAATGAAAAATAGAAGAATAGCCAAAATGAAAGAAGAAAAAAAGAAACAAAGAATAGTCAAAATGAAAGAAAAGAAAGAAACAAAGAATGAATGAAAGATAGAAGAATTGCCAAAATGAAAAAAAGAAAGAAGCCAAGAATGAATGAAAAATAGAAGAATAGCCAAAATGAAAGAAGAAAAAAAGAAACAAAGAATAGTCAAAATGAAAGAAAAGAAAGAAGCCAAGAATGAATGAAAGAATGAAAGAATGGAATAATAACCCTAAGTAAAGAAGCAAAAGAGGGAAGGATATAAGGTATGAAAAAAGGGAGCGAAAATAGCAGAGAAAGAGTTGAAAAAGAAACAAAACAGGAACCGCGCCGAGAAAGAAGGAGTCAAAAAATGAATGACAGAATAGGAGAATAAAAGCTAATGAGGGGGAAACAGGTCTGGTTAGTCACTTAATAAAAACCATCTCATGACAACGTCTTTTGGCAGCATGCCGTGTTGGGGATGATCAATTAAAAATTGGGAAAAAAGGGTGATCAATGAATAAGTTACTTCTTTCGACTTTTGTTGGGCACTAAAAAAGTCTGAATTTTCAAAACAAGCGTGAATGCTGCCGGATACAAACTAAGGGATTAATTTAGCATAAACTTACATTACAAAGTGAACCCCCACTAAAAGCCTATTGGGGAGGGGGGGGAGATTCAAAAGACAAAAACAAATGTTTTTCTAAACATAATAAGGTGTAAATGTTTAAATTTTCAGCCGAATTCCGAATTTTCAAAAAACACTACCGGACACAAACTAAGGGACAAATTAAGCATAAACTTACATTGTAAATTGAAAACGTTTACATGTTTTATCTCCCTAGCTCCATTGGCGCGGCCTGTATGCACAACACATAGATAGCCAGCCAGACCACTTAAAAACTGAAGAAACCATGATGTCGACTATGTTGATGTTGTCAGTTTTGCTTGACGGTTTCTAATATGTTTTTATCTATCATCAAAGACAGTTCTGATATTCATAGACAAGTCTTCCAGGGACCACCTTTTCTTTATTGCCTTCGTAGAGACCACCCAGCATTTATGAAGCGAGGGCAATGTAGAAGCTGACATCCTTTTTTTTAAATCCTTACTTTCGACTCCACCCTGCCCGAAAACCCAAGCGACCGACTCGTCTCTATTCAAACTTAAAGTGATCCCAGCAGTTTTTCCAAGATTCCAAAAGTCAGTATTACATTCGGTTCACGTGCGCTGTTCCGATTCAACGAATTATGGGTAGCACCTCATATAATCCATGTAGGTTTATAATAATCGAACATTACTATTATTGAATAAGCAGCATGGATTACACCGTGCAACACACTTTTTGTTTCTGGGTAGTGAGTGTTTTTTTCCTGAAGTATAGAAAAAGGTTATTATTCCCTTCAAACTTTGTGGCCAGGATAGTGATATTCATATGTGTTTTTCTTACTTTATGTGATTAAAGATGTGTAAATTTCAATTGAAAGTAAGTAATAAGAATAAAAATAGAGAGTGTTTTTTCCTGAACTATAGAAAATGGTTATTATTCCCTTCAAACTTTGTGGCCAGGATGGTGATATTCATATGTGTTTTTCTTACTTTATGTGATTAAAATGTGTAAATTTCAATTGAAAATAATAAGAATAAATATACAGAAGTATACGTATTTTAAAATGATTTTATTATAAGAGGCTCATTTGAAAATCTACCTCGATAGTGAAACAGATGTTAAACTTTGTATGAGCCCTCTTTTGTCTAATATCTATATGTTACCTCTACTTCTTTGTATAGAGCACTCTTATAATAATATAATTTTAAAATACATATACTGTGTGACAAAACTCGGAAGGGTTGTGGTACATAAGATGTATTTATTTCAACGTTTTGTTCTTAACAGAACATCATCTTCCTAATGACGTTCTGCTAAGAACGAAACGTTGGAATAAATACATATTTTGTACCACAAGCCTTCCGGCTTTTGTATATATATATATATATCGACATCGGGAGCCAGATTGCATTCGAGTCTAAAATACGAACGTGAGAACAATTGTAGGATTAAATGAATCCTGCCTACCATGAGACCTTCGTTAGCTCAGTCAGTAGAGTAGTAACTGCGTATAAGGTAACTTCCAGTGTGACGCGGGTTCGATCCCGAGATCACGGAGTTCGTTTCTTTATTTACATTTACGATTTAGGCCGCGCATTTAGCAGTGGCTCATATATATATAGTAAGAAGGCTCTTAAATATTGACCGTGTTCTTTCCACAAGATCCAACTTGGTGTATAAAATATCGTAAAGAGCCGGAAAATACTATTAATATTGGTAAATATTCTCCGTATTTCTAGTACTTGTTGATTATATTACTTTAAATAAATGTTTCTCAGCATTTTTTCATTTTCTACTGAGACTCGGTCATTCAATCGATTTTATTAAGTAAAAAGATAAAACCAACGTGAAATTTGACTCTGCTATTTCTGTATATTGTTTGGAGACTTTCATCCAGAACTCTGCTATTTCTGGATATTGTTTGGAGACTTTCAGCCAGAACTATGCTATTTCTGGATATTGTTTAGAGATTTTCAGCCAGAACTATGCTATTTCTGGATATTGTTTGGAGACTTTCATCCAGAACTCTGCTATTTCTGGATATTGTTTAGAGACTTTCATCCAGAACTATGCTATTTCTGGATATTGTTTAGAGACATTCAGCCATAACTCTGCTTTTATCTGAATATTATTTGGAGATTTTCAGCCAGAACTATGCTATTTCTGGATATTGTTTAGAGACTTTCATCCCGAACTCTGCTATTTCTGGATATTGTTTAGAGATTTTCAGCCAGAACTATGCTATTTCTGGATATTGTTTGGAGACTTTCATCCAGAACTCTGCTATTTCTGGATATTGTTTGGAGACTTTCAGCCAGAACTATGCTCTTTCTGGATATTGTTTGGAGATCTTCAGCCAGAGCTATACTATTTCTGGATATTGTTTGGAGACCTTCAGCCAGAACTATGCTATTTCTGGATATTGTTTGGAGACTTGCATCCAGAACTTTGCTATTTCTGGATATTGTTTGGAGACTTTCATCCAGAACTCTGCTATTTCTGGATATTGTTTAGAGACTTTCATCCCGAACTATGCTATTTCTAGATATTGTTTGGAGACTTGCATCCAGAACTCTGCTATTTCTGGATATTGTTTGGAGACTTCCAGCCAGAACTATGCTATTTCTGGATATTGTTTGGAGACTTTCAGCCAGAACTATGTGTGTTCAATTTTTTTAATTGGATGTTTCAATGTGCCGTCTTCAGATATCTCAATCAAAGCTTTCATTTAGTTCACTGAGATCTTTTCACCAACATTTTTATCAATACTGAAATGGGCTCGAACTCACTCGTAACCCAATCTTTGATAATCAGAAAACTAATCAGCAAACCAAATAAAACGGTTTCAGTTACAGCAATAATTACTCCCTTTTCAACATTATACAAAGTATATTGCGATCTAAAGGTTTTTATTCGTGACCCAATTTTGTGTCACGGCCCAGGGTTTGAAAAACGCTATCTTGAATTATTAGTTTACGTTGAATGGTATAAAGATTTGAGAAAGGTATTCATGTACTGTTAGAAGGCGTCAACCAAAGCTGTCATCAAAACTGTCAACATAGTTTTCTTCAGTTTTTACGCTGATCTAGCTGTCTGGCTATGTATGTATGTAAGTGTCACGCGTAGAGGCCACACCAGTGGAGCTAAAGGGCTGAACATTGTAATATTTACTCCTTATTATGTCTAGCGAAAACGATATTTTGTTTTTTGACCTATCCACCAATAGTTTTTCAGAGGGGGTTCAATTTTCAATGTAAGTTTATGCTAAATTGGTCCCTTAGTTTGTATCCGGCAGGATCCACGCTTGTTCTTTTAAATTCTGACTTTTTAGTGATCACAGCCCAACAAATGTTTAAGTTGGCCTGGCTGGCTAGCTGACTGGCTAGCTGACTGGCTATCTATCTATGTATGTATTTGTCGCGCGTACAGGCCGCACCAATGGAGCTAGAGGGCTGAAAATTTAAACATGTACTCCTTATTATGTCTAGATCAAACATTTTCTTTTGTTTTTTGAACTCCCTCCAAATATGTTTTTAGTGGAGGGTTCAATTTGCAATGTGAGTTTATGCTAAATTGGTCCCTTAGTCTGTACCCGGAAGCATTCACGCTTGTTTTTTAAAAAGAAATTATGACATTTTTCGTGATCACTGCCCAACAAAACGAGAGAGAAGTAAATTCTTTAATTGGTTACCTCCAACACGACATGCTGCCAAAAGACGTCGGTAACGTGATGGTTTCTATTGAGCGGCTAACCAGACCTGTCTCCTGATTGTTTCATTCCAGATGAAGAAAGCTTTGCACAACAGTTATATGCCAGTGGCCCAATGCATCCGATTTTAGCGTTCATAAACGGGACAGATTTCCCAGTCTTGCAAAACTAACATTATGACTCGTTTTAGTGAGCATTGACCAACAAAACGCAAGAGAAGTACATTTCTTAATTGGTTACCCCCAACACGGCATGCTGCCAAAAGACGTGATGGTTCCTATTGAGTTACTAACCAGACCTGTCTCCTGATTATTTCATTCCAGATGAAGAAAGCTTTGCATAACAGTTATAGGCCAGTAGCATCCGATTTTAGCGTTCATAAATGGGACAGATCTCCCAGTCTTGCAAAACTAACATGCTAACCTTGCATTACGAGCAATCTGTGTCATGAAACAATTTTAAATGCATCTTCCGGTGTGAGGCGTGTTAAATGTAACAATATTTTGATACATTTAACACGCCTCACACCGGAAGATGCTATTGCAGGAATGATAAGATATTTGCTGACATACTTATTTTAGTATTCACTAGTCTAATATAATTTTTCTTTACATATAATAAGGATGTTCAATTCATAGTTTTAATGTCTAATTATACGAGGATACTAAAATTGTTAGTTCCTACCAAATGGGTAAGTCATTCAAGGATAATAAAAAAAGAATTGCTGTGCATTTTATGTAAATGAATATCGTGTTTAACGTTTCCGCATTTATCAAAGACGACTAATTTTAGATCTGTCTTCCAATTCTTTTCTTTTCTGTTGCAGCCCAGAAGCAGAAAGTAGACTGTGTGAATGTTTCGTTTAATGCAATTACGTTTCTGCAAAGTTATCAAATTTCTCGTTTGACATTTTGTCATTCAAATCTGAGGAAATATTCAGATCTCGAATCAGCGGTAAAAACTATGTGGAATTATTGAACTGAGTTTTTTTTTGTTTGATAATAAAGAAAGACTGTGAGGAGTCTGCTTGGTTGGTAAGAATGTTACGCCAGTCATCGGTCTTTGAAGAAATATTCAGATCACGACTCAGCAGTGACAACTATGTAGGATTATTGAACTGAAATCTTTCCATTTCTAGAGTTGTTTGGTAATATAGATAGAACTGTGTGAAGTCTGCTTGGTGGGTAACAATGTTACTTTCCCTCTAAGAAGACAATCTTCGCAACACCCATTTCCTTAATTTGACCTTGTGCCAGACTAAGCTGATTTCATATTAAGAAGAACTGAATAGAAGAAGGGTTGTTATATTACATATTCAATAGGGAAGGATTGTTATATTCATATATAAAATTATACCTTGAAGCGTCTATTTTAAGATTATTCAGGGTAAAAGGGTGAAATAATGTCTGATGGGGTTTATTTCAACATATATTACACCTATTATATTACACCTATTGTGAATCAGTACGACGCAACCAGAAACGAAAAACAAAACAAGAGAGCAAATTTCAATAAACCATGAAGTTTATTCACAAAGGTTAATAACAAATTCCATAGCTGTCAATTAAAGTAAAGAATGGTCAATAGAGGAGAACCTTAACAAATTAAAAAAACGACAAATGAGATTTTCATTTTGTATAGCGAAATTATAGTATTCCAGTAATAACATTTTAATTTCTCATCGTTAGCAATATGTATATAAAAAGACAACGATATTAACATGTTTTAATTAAAAATAAAAAATTCATATCGTCACTTGCAAAATTGACTTATTCTCGAGTTTTCGGCAACGATCAAAAACAAAACCGTCACATCTCTCAGCTCCAAATATATGAGCAGAAGCATTTGAAACTTCCTTGTGAAATCGTTCAACACTTTGAGAGTGGCATGGAATCAATTCCATGCTAAATGGCTTGCTTTAAACCCTACACTCGCATTCTTTGTCAAGTCTGATGTCAGGATTGGCTCAAATGAAGATTTACAATCAATAATTTCATTAAGGTTTCTCGCAGACCAATTCAATTAAGGAACGCGAAAATCCCGAATACTTTTGTCTCCTTAGTCGGAATTTCCATGAATTTCGAGAATTTTGTCTACAGAAAATCGTCTTTTCTGCCTCAGCTTCACTGGAGAAAGGTGAAGGTTTTCTGAGTTTCTGAGACGATATCGGACCTTTTCCCTTTTTTTAGTTGATACCAACAGGGTAAAAATGATGATGATGAGTAATCTAGGACAGAAAAGACTTAATTATTTGTCAGAATAAAGGCTTTGGACTTAAATAGTGTTCAAACAGAGAAGATTACAGGACAAACAGTCAATATCTAATTTATCTATGAAAACATATAGGATTAGTTTTTTTTTCTGCGGCTTTTGTCCTGAAGAGTCAAGATGTGTCTGAATTAAGAGAAATGTTTCAAAACATATACCAACATAGGAATTGTTAGAAACAGTTGGAATATTTCTTTCTTGAATAAGATTGCGCAAAGTTCGTTAGTATGCAATTTAGAAATATTAATAAGCACTGTGATTTAATTTGACTTAAAGGAAATTAATAGTTCCACCTTTGTCACCGGCAATCGTAGGTGTAGAGTCGGCATCAATAACATTCGAATCAAAATTGTTTTCAACGAAGAAACCGCTTCCGGTGTCATGTGATCGAGGTAGACGTTTCCAACTTGACCGATGAGAGTCGCATGTTCCTCAAGTTGTGTAGAAGGAATTGCTCTTTTTGAGAACATTTCTGTCTATTTGTTCTAAACACGGTGTGAATTTCGTGTTTCAAAACATACTGGACGTTATGTAAATCTTTTTTTTTAGTTGATACCAACAGAGTAAAAATGATGATGATGATGGTGATGCTGAGTAATCTAGAGCAGAAAATACTTAATTATTTGTCAGAATAAAAGGCTTTGAACTTAAATACAGGACAAACAGTCAATGTCTAGTTTATATATGAAAAACATAGGATTTCTCAACATTTGTTTGCTTTTTCTTGTCCTGAAAGAGTCAAGATGTGTTTGAATCTTAATACTAACCCTTTTACTGAATTTCTTGGGTCAAAACTGTATGGAAAATGTCTTCATGTGTCTCTGTATGTTGTTTACGTCAAAAGTTATGCGATTTTCGATGTTCGCGTTGAGGATCGCACAAGGTGTAGCATACGCGAAACAAAAGTGCGAAATGCGCAAAGGAAGACGACGATCACGGTATTTTAAAAGTTTACATTGGGCTTCGTTGTTGACACCCACGTCATAAAACGTCCTTCGGTTTTTCAATTTCTGAAATTTTTAATTTTCGATACGCCCTATATGCCACCTCTCGGATCAGAGTGCTATAAGAACCCACCTTAACAAACACCCCCCTCCAAATTCCCATACGCCAAATTCTTGTCAACATCACCCGCATAATAAAACAGATCAACTGCAAAAAAGGCTTGCAATACTGGAAGCTCTTATAATAAAATTAAAAAACCCAACCCATAACAAAATCTCTTTTGACCATGTGCAGGGAGTTTTAAATGTATTCAATAACTAAACAACCGAAACCCCCTGCCAACAAAGAATACATTCGCCCACCACTCGTCCTGTGACGCCACTTCAACCAATTAATGACTCACGCCCAATTTAATTTGGACACTATTTGAACAGTGCAAAACAATAACATTACAGTGTTCACTTACAGTTTCAGATGGCTGTCGAAAGCGCTCGATCAAATATATCGTTTGGACAATATCTTTATACATTGGATCCGGACATTCGTTCCCTTGTGCGTAAACAAGAAAGATTAACCAAAAAGGTGAAAAGGTTTTCCTTGTCCGTCGTATTTAACCACACATATAAATATATATATGAAGTCTGTGTGGAAAATATTTTATCATTTTGAATATCTCGGGAACCGGTTGCACAGCCTTGATGTAACTTGGCAACCAATCAGAGTGAACATACACTCTCCCAAGGGGCTGGTCTTCACAAAATATTATGTACTGATCAGTTATTTTTCGAATATAAATCCGATTAAACATTACGTTTTTCTCAAAATGTAAACTTATTAAACTAGGCTCCTGAAAGTGTACCAGACTATTTCTATTTTTCAAAGCTTAAATTATTGAACAGGTCTGGTGACCAACGTCTTTTGGTGGCATGCTGTGTTAGGGGTTAGACGGCAAAAGGACGCCTCTGAATGAGCGTGTGCATTGTCACCATTGTGACCACTGAATCCACAATGGCCGAGCGAGTTATTCTTCACGTCTTCACTGAATGCAAAAGGAGAAACCTCAAACAGAATGGAAGAATGTTATAAACAATCAGTGGCGGCACTAGGCCCAAACTGCACCCCCTGAAAATTGCGCCCCACACAAAAAGTAAAAGATTTAAACGTTAGTTCTGATTGCGCCCCCAGAGCTCCGGCGCCCCATCCCCCGCAGTTGCGTGCTCTGTTAATTCCCACGCACCGTTTCTGAAATAATGAATCAAATTTATCGTCATGGACGGTAAAATTTACATTGAAATATTAAATCTCTTTTATGTTCTACTCACAAAGAAATAAATTTCCCAAGTAGAGTTTAGAGGAAATAAACAAAAAACACAAGGCTAAAAGGGTGGGCCTCACTTCTATTTTAATAAATACGAAATATATCATCGGTCACTGGGGCGATTATATCATGTCATTCCCTGTTAACTATTTGTCTAGTTCCCTGCTACTCCTTATCAAAAGCTTGCAACAATAGTCTATTAATCTTTATCTTCTCATGCTATTATTATTAATATCAACATTATTAATATTAGTTGAGGTATACAAATGAGTACTCATTGATATTTTAATAGAA
>VCCN01003571.1:3510307-3521593 GCA_006491835.1 Architeuthis dux | reverse complement strand
TTTTGCAGTGCAAACTTGTTGGTCGAACACATCCCATGTGTGCTCAATGGGATTGGGATCTGGGGAGTTTGGTGTCCAGAGAACTACAGCGAACGCTTCTTCATGTTCCTGAAACCATTCCCGTACAACTTGTGTAGTGTGGCAGGGCGTACTTTCCCACTAAATGATGCCACTGCTATCGTAGAAGACTGTTGCCATGAAACGGTCTACCTGGCTTTCATTGATGTTGAGATAGCTTGTACGCGAGGAGGACACTGAATCCCAATTAATGGTGGCCCAGAACAATTATGTAGGAACAGACTATATTCAGGTCAAAGAGGAAAGTAACATAGTAAATATAATCTATGCAGAAATAGAGATGATATCCTCAACCAAATATTAAGCGAATGCAGAGTGTACAAAAGGTAGACATGACTGAGTGTGAAATGTGATCAATTGGTAATTGTGCAAACGGCTGGGATTTGATCATACAAACCAATTATATATGAACAACACAGAAGCTATTCTAGTGAAGCGAAAAGTACAACTCTATGAAACTTTGAAATTCGAACAGATCACCCAATCCAGACCAGAAGACCAGATCTAGTTATCATAGAAAATGTGTCAGATAGTGGATGTCACCGTTCTAGCAGACCATAGAGGTAAGCGAAGTGTTCGTCCCTAAAGAGACGACTTCTATTGGAGTATAAACGGCCACTGGCGAAGTCCCGGTTTCCTTTGCATGTGTCAGCTTAGTGATCCTTGCAAGTTTCAAGTCTGGTCGAGACCAGGACCTTATTCATACAAGTTTTTTTATGACCACCCCTTGGCAGGATGCAAGTCCTGCCGAAGGGATACCTCCAACCTAATCACACAGCTTAGAATGTACTCAATTAGCTGCTCAAGTAAGGGAATTGTGTCCTGATGAAGAGTTTTCCAGATTTACTCATACCGGGAATCGAACCCGGGATCTTCGGCGTGTGAGGCAGACGTGTTAACCATTACACTATCCGAGTGGACTTGACCACAAAGCAACATTGAGAAAAACAAGTGAAAAGCTGGAAAAAGATCAGTGAACTAAAAAAACAATATGGAACATGAAGTTGATATGTGTACCCATCATTACTGGCGCGCTTGAAAGATCCCTAAAAGTCTGGCACAGAGGTTAGAAAAATTGAAAATTACGGGAAGAATCGAAACTATCCAGACGGCAGTATTATTAAAATCAACGAGAATACTAAGAAGTGTGCTCTAGTATAAAGAGACTTGCTGTCTTTTGATCATGAGCGAGAACCAGTAATAATGAAGATATTAATAATAAAGAAAGCCACCCAGGCATCAGAATCACTAAAATCAGTAAGAATAATAAGGAGGGTGCTCGAGTACAAGGAGACATGATTCCATTTGATCTTCAGCGAGAACCAGTAATAATGAAGATGTTATAGAAGTGTTAAAGAAGTTTATTAATATTAATAATAATGAAATCAAAACCACTCAGACATCAGAATCACTAAAATCCGTAAGAATAATAAGGAGAGTGCTAAAGCATAAGAAGACTTGTCATCACTTGATCTGCAGTGGAAGTCGCCAGATACAGTATCGCACATAAATAAGTACACCCCTAACACTATGTTATAGAAAGTTAATTTTCTTCTAAACCACATATAGCAGGATTTTATTATTTCAGTGGAACATGGCAATAAAACATCACAATAAAAACAGATATTATCAGGTATTATTTATGACCAAACACTCCAGCATTGCAACTCTGTTGCCAAACATATGAATATGTTGCCGTCCAAAGATGAGTATAACACTACGAACAAATATTTTTGTCAACAGAGATTCAATGCTGGAGAGTTTGGTCATAAATAATACTTGATAACATCCGTTTTGATTGTGTAATGTTCCACTAGAAATAATAAAATCCTGTTGATTGGTTTAGACAATTAACTTCTATATAAAAAAGTAGTAGGGGTGTACTTATTCATGGACGATACTGTATTACTGGCATGAAAACGAGTACTGTCAGTGATGGTGACGAGCAGTGGTTCTAAAAATAATGTTTAGAATTTAACAGCCTTTAACCCATAAGAACCCACTGTGACACCGGTGTCAAATACAATTTAATTAATCTGCACAGTCTCTTATATAATATTATATTTTATCCTTGATTTAAACTCATGAAGCGTACTAAGTGACATCTACTGAAAATCCTGGTGCAGTCATGTGACTGTGTGTCAATTTGCCTACCCAAAATCCCACATAATGTTCCTTCAATTAGAAATGGGTCTGGGTTCTTATGGGTTACGGTCCGTTGTTGTGGATGGGCCTTCCCCAACTAAGTGTAAGACATGGGGGGTGATGAGCCTTACCCTGCCCTCCTCGCCCATGACGTATTGGCATGTGGTAAGGGCATTAGTGCGAAGAGAACGCACACTGATTCATCCGGAGTTTGAACTCAGCTCACCGGTCCCATTCTCTGAGCTGTTAACCACTCGGCCACTCGCACATATTGTTTACAATATTCCCACTAAACACAGAAAATATTATAGTAACAATTGTATTAATGTCGATAATAACGGTGGTTGGGTTTGTTAAACGCTGATGGTGCCGGTCAGTGTTATTTTGGCGTCGTGTACGTCCTGTCATATTTGCCGGGTAGACTAGATGTTCCTTGAAATAAACTGGCAAATACACTTTACCCACCCGTCAGTGATGAACGTGCTGCTAGCAGGGTGTCCCACAGTCACGCACTGCTTTCTCTTTGATGTTTGTCAGCGCACTCGTGCTTGGTCCTACTCGACAGCAGCGTGCATGCATACGGAACTTAATTGCTTAGAAGCACAAATGAATATATCTGCTGGCAATAATTGGCCTTAATGCACTGTAAAACATGCGTGTGATTGCACGCACATTCGTTTATAGATAAATTAGATTAATGCAAAAGATACCAGCGCTATCTTTGTGCTATGTTAGGGAAATCTTAGAAGTTGCTTTAGAGTTTACTAAGTTCGTTATTGCTTAGTGATAATTGTACTTTATTTTGGTGAAAATCATGACTAACTTTGTTTATTCTTCATGTTTAATGTGGGGAAAAGTGAAGTGGAAGCTAGATTCATTGATGGCTATTTATTTATTCCATGATTACGATGATTTGCGGCGATGGAATAAATATGAATTTGAGCTCAAGTACAAAGAACGTTCTGGAAGACTTCAGAAATTGAAAACTGATGAATTGGAGCCGCCGTCTCCAAACTTTTCAGTACCTATATTTTACACATTTTTGCAGACCAAAACAAAATACAGTTTTATAGATGAACTAGGGCAGTGCCCGTTCCAAAGGTGCATGTTTGGAAGAGACCGGACTTTATGGCATGTAGAGCAGCCTTTAATAGTCATGTAAAATAAATAACTACGGCTTCAAAGTATTTCAGTTACTTCTTCTCAGTGTTGCCAATTTAGATATATTATATCTAAATTTAGATCTATTGCCAATTTAGATATTGTATATGCCTACATTTAGATCTATACTTTTAGATATAAGATCTTTAATCTGTAACTTCTTATTTGTTTTTATTAGATTTCTCGAGAACCGCTATCCAAACAACTTCGACACTAATATATATAATATATATGACGGATATCAACTTCATACAATGATCAGTTGTCGAGTTATCTCGGGGCATACCCACTCACACATCCATTCAGAGATTTCTTCAATTATAGTTAAATGAATGAAATTTAAATGAATGAATTGGATTTTTTTGTAATCAGCATGATATAATTAAGAACAAAAGACGAATGCGACATGCCGTACTTATTATTATATATAATGAATGGAATTCATTTTTTAATCAAATTTATTTACTAGAATTTCACAAATGTTAACCTGAAATTAGAATTTGCCCAACTTTTGTTTTATTATAAATATTTCAAATTACTGCAGGCTGGATAAAATCTTGTGTCGGGCCGGGTGTTGCTGCGGGCAGTAGTTTGGAGACTGAATGGGGGGGCGGTTAATGGGAGATGCAGCACAAAAAGGATTTGGCCTAGAAAGATTAGAAGAGAATTAGTCAACTCGTTTGATTAACGCAGTGGAAGAGAAAATATTGGGGGTGGGTCAAGGCAGCCTACTAATGATTTGTCTGCATGACAATGCCCATCTCCATGTTACAGATGCGACGCAACAAACGATCATGGAACTGAGATGGGAAGTTCTTCCAAATGCGGCGTATTCTCCAGACCTGTCACCTTCAAACTATCACTTGTTATCTGGTCAGTGGTTCTAACAATTTCAAGATAGCGAAAAATACCTCGAAGAATTCATCGAATTAAAACCGGAATACGTAAAACCAATAACATTGTACAAACACGGAATTTGAATTGGGAAATGTGCCAAAGACATTAAAAAAAAGAGTGGAGGAGCTAGAGATAGGAGGGGAGATAGAGACTATGCAGACCACAGCACTACAGGGGTCTGCACGAATACTGAGGAGAGTACTGGAGGTATGAGACCTGCGACCGCCAGTCGCCAGCAATGGCCTAACAGCAAAAATGAATAAAGCACGTGGAGTGGGGGGAACAACCAAAAACACAACACAAAAAAACATAACACAAAAAAAACAATGCAACACAACGCAACGCAAGAACAAAAAGCAACACAGTACAACACAACACAAAAAACACAACACAACACAAACAGATCAACACAAAAACAAAAAAGCATAACACAAAAATACAAAACACAACACATAAACAATACACCGCAAAAACGACACAATACAACACAACACAAAAAAACAAAAAACAACATAATACAAAAAACAACCTGGGGAAGGTTGGTACGGTACAAACCACAGCGCTGCTGTGAAGTGTGAGGACGATGAGAGGATGGTTGGAGACCTGAGGAGACTTATTGTCACTCAATAACCACCAGACATTTCGTGAGAAACTGCTAACCACAGCACAGGGAAAGTGAAAGGAGGCCTGGAGACGTGAGGAGACTTGCTGTCACTCAGTTCCCAGCAATGACCACTAGGCAGCTGGTGTGAAAATACTACTACTACTACTACTACTACTACTACTACTACTACTACTACTACTACTACTACTACTACTATTACTACTACTACTACTACTAATAATAATAATAATAATAATAATAAATCGAAACCATCCAGATAGTGATGAATGTACTGCTAGTGGGGTGTCTTCAAGTTAAGCACCGCTTTCCCTTTGATGTTTGTCCGCACCAGTCAAAGCAATGTTGCTTGGTCCAACTCGACAGCAGTGTGCATGCATACGGAACTTAATTGCTTAGAAACATGAGTGAATATATCTCCTGGCAATAATTGGCCTCTATGCACTGCAAAGCACGTCTAGGATTGAAGAATTCATACAATCAAAACCCGAATCGTTGTTTCAGAATAGAATAAACAATTTAGCTGGAAGGTGGCCTAAGGTCATTGAAAGCTAAAAGAATATACGTTGATGACTGTATAATGATTCTATGAATTGCTATGAATAAAAGGTGTTGTCAAAAAAATGCTGTGAACACTTTTTATCAATCTAATATTATACTCGTATAGTATTTTCTGATTTTACAAGCACGCGAATGCACTGAAAGCGATTGAGGAAGGGAATGGTTGGTTGGGTGAAATTCATTGCACGCAAACTCTCTTGATGATTATTCTTTCATATAGTCCACATACAATTATTTTATAGAGTCCACATAAATAGATCCTTGATGAAAGAAGGCGTGTGCTGACTTTTAAGCTTGTATCCGGAGACCCACAATTGAAATATCTATTCCAATGGCGGCTTGCAATCTTGATGTTTAATTATATATTTCCAAATTAGTTGGTTCGTCCCATGACCGAAAGAGGTCGTTGGCGTGTCATAATGAATTGAAATATCACGATCTAAGATGTTGTCATTCATGGCATTTCAGTGTTCAACTGGGATTACTTGGTGATGTCTAAATTCATCCCATGTATCATATGACAGATACATGGTACCAGTAACAGGGAAGAATCCTTAACCTGAAATAAACTGTCTACCATCATGACCGGCCAGTGATAAAGCCATGGTTAAGATCAGCTGTGGTGTGGAATGTCAGGAGGGTTGGATTCATGCCTTTCTTAAGGGAGGGAAGAATTCAAACTCAGTTCGCCTATTCATTTTCCAATTTGATTAATTTGATTCTTAATGAAGATTTACACGAGTATTTCGTGGCTCTCGCTTGAGACCAAGTGATAGAAAGATATAGATATACTTCAGCTCTCTCCTCAGGACCCGGGTTAATTTGAGTAATACGACTCTTTGGATGGTTCTCCAATCTCCATTTTCTTCAGTTTTTCTGCAATGTTCTTCGGGACCGTTCCAAGCTCTCCAGTAATGATGAGCAATATCGTCAACCTCATATTCCACATTTTTCCAAATTATTATTATTTTATGGTACATTCTCTCAAATGTATTGTTCAGAAAAAAGAATAACGGAATTGACGTTGGATATGCTAATGACACGCCATATTGATTAACAGGATCCTGTTGCACACATCTCCATAATCTTTATTTCAACACCCAGTCTCCGAAATAGGATCGACGTTGCACACGACGGGATTCATCATCCCTACTACTGCATTCACTAAAAAATAAAGCCTTTTCAAAATAGTTGTATTTACATATTTTCTATTATATCTTAGTATTGTTCTAGGCTGGGAAGTTCTTGTTAAGATTCGATATTTGGGGGGCTATTACACTCATCTCTGTTACTTTTCTATAACATTTCGAGCGGTGAATGTATTATCTGGTGTAGAGGATGCTATTCCTAATCTTTCTTCGGGTGTAGCTTTATTGTTGTACTTACTCCATCTTGATAGCATATGTGGTTGCAAAGATATGGAATATTTAGTTTCAGGTACTTAGGGAAATTTTCTAACCAAAATTTGGAGAAAATTGACGTTGAAAGTATACGAATAATGACGAATTTCAAGTGATGCGTTCTCGGAAAAACTCATTAACAGATGTTTTGGATTATAAAACATTCATATTTCCAACGGGAATGGTTAGATAACGTATTCATGAAGCCATTTTTTAGGAAATCCGAAAATCGCCCCAAATGATCTGCACTAGCTATTTTCAGCTCAAAACTGACCCGTGCGGGATCACATATGTCTTATCAGGTTCACCAAAAGCTGAGTGGGCGGTAGAGAAGACTAATCAAAATAAAATGTGTTCGCGTTGATAAACAAACAGAAAAAGAATTGGCTAAGCTAATATCCAGGTTCACACTTGGAAATATTACTTAGACTCCTTAGACCCTTAGTAATGGATTTTCCGTATAACTGACTCGTTTAATTTGTTTTTGTGGTTGTTTTGATCCGTAAAAGACACATGAAGAGGAAACTAAGGAGCCATGTTCTACGAGTGACTTCGTTTCATAACACTATCCGTAGATATGCGTTTACTTTTTCAAAAAAGAAAGTTATTTGAGATTCCCAATTGTGTTCAGATAATTGAAATCCTTCTTTGTTTTGCTGATGTTGTTACCCCAACGTTTTAGCCGATCCATTCTTCAAATTTCGTCAGGTGTATAATCCGTTATAAAAGCAGACAAGGTCTGAAAAATGAATCGGCCGAAACGTTGTCGTAGCAATATCAATAACACAAAAAAAAGGAGTTCAATTATTCGAACACAATTTGGAATGTCAATAACTGATCTCAACGGTAGAGACAAGTTGTTTGAGATTCTGAGATAAAGTATTAGAAACCGTCAAGCAAAACAGTCACCAAAACTGTCAACATAGGTTTCTTCAGTTTTCAAGTCGGTCTGGCTGGATGGATATATATGTATGTATCATGCGTACATGCCACATAATGGAGCTAAGGGCTGAAAATTTAAACATTTACTCCTTATTATATCTAGAAAAAACGTTGCTTTGTTACCATCACCCTAAATAGGTTTTTAGTGGGTGGTTCAATTTGCAATGTAAGTTAATGCTATATTGATTGCCTTAGTTTCTGTCCTGCAGCATTCACGCTAGTTTTTTGAAAATTCAGACTTTTTTAGTGATCACTGCCCAACAAAAGTCGCTAGAAGTAATTTATTCATTGATCATTCCTTTTTCAAATTTTTGAATTGATCACCCCCCAAAACGGCATGCTGTCAAAGGACATTGGTCACATGGCGTTTTTTATTGAGTTATTAACCAGACTTTCTTTTTGACAAATTTTCTTTATTTCTTCTGCTTTTTAGAAAACGTTTTAAGTCGACCAACTCTTCGGAATAAGCAGCGTGGAATAAGAATATAAACTTCGGTTTTTAACTTGATATGTAGATGAAAAGGATCTTAAATGCTTGATTGCTTTTATCAATTAGATTCAAGGGAGGTTTATGTGCAAAGATGGACGCAATCAGTTTTTTAATGTAATTTATTGACACTGCATAGATGCCTGGACCCATTTATCGAGCAATTCTATTAACATCATCATCCGTTATAAGTCCACTTCTGGACAATGGCCTTTCCCATATCCTTCCATGACGAGCGTCATTGCGCTAATCTCTGGAATCCTGGAATCCGATTAGTCCTTCAGCTTTCGTGCCGATCATCTTTTAGCAAGTTTTTTTTACGGAGTGGGATTGCAAGCCCCAATCCTGAAGTTTTTCACTATTTTTACCCAAAGCCCGAGGGGTAGAGGGGATTTCACTCCTGGTTTTAAATTCAGAGTTGTCCTTCTCCTAGACTGGTTGCCAAGCAAGGCTGGAGAGCTCAGCCGGCCCTGTTATTTCACCCGTGGTTGGGAGGAGAAGAATAGATCCATGCCTTCACCAAGGGCATTTATGCAAAGTGCGCGCAAACAGCTTTGCCAGAATTTGAACTCGGCTCAACGTATCGACTTTCCGTGGCGGTAACCGTTACGCCACTTCGACCTCCAAACTACGTTATAATTGCAATAAATTAACACATGTTTTACATTGTCTGAGATTTGGTAGATTCCCTTGATAGAATAATGTACTGATAAGAAAGTCCCAAACGGTATAAGATATCAGAGTTCAAATGTATACTCTCAAAATATCGTTCATCTAATGTTTGCAGCGTATTATAATGTTATTGTTCAATAACTAGTATTAAACTTTCCACTATTGGAGATTTGCAAATGGAAAAACTGATTTTTTATGGATTGAGTATGGAAGTCTAGAATCTTGTTCTTTTACTGAACAGGCCCCTGGCTGAACAAATAATCATCATTACCTTTATCAGTAGAGCCACATTTCCAGTCAAATCAGAAACAAGTATTGAGGGCCCCTACCAAGCAAATTCAACACTCGAGAACCAAAAGATCCCATTAGTTTTGAAAGGAAGGGTCTACAACCTCCTCCCGACAGTCATCTATGGAGCTGAAACGTAGAACCTAACCAAAAGATTGGCCCTCAAACTGAGAACCATGCAACGTTCACAGGAGAGAATCACTTACCATCAAATGGAAAGATCACAATACAGCACATTATATTAGAGAACAAAGAGGGCTCAGAGATATCATAGAAAACCATTAGAAAACTCAGATGGCAATGGGCTGGTCATGTTGCGAGAATGTCAGACAACCGATGGACATCACGACTCACAACGTGGATCCTCAGAGATCATATGTGAAACTGTGGTCGGCAACTAGACGTACTAGACAAGTTCAGAAAATATTGGCTCCGCAACGTTCATGATAAAGAGGTTTAGCGAATCTTGGGGAAGGTCTATTTCCAACGACGGAACTTAAAAGGCTGATGATGATGGTTAAGGTTGACAATAGGTGTAACAGATTGTTGCTGTTTGGAGGATAAAGCAGTTTGCTTTAAGCGCTCACTCACCCACTTTCCTTTCTGTCATTCATCGTGACAAGCCATTAACGAAACCCTTTTGTTAAGATACCTGGCGATGGTCATATCTGCCTCTATCTTTGCGAGGTGAACACAAGCAGACTCGGCCGAGATTTGAACTGGGTTTACTGATTCCATGTCCCGTGCTGATAACCAATACGCTACCACGAACCTTCACGGACAAAGTGTATATATTATCTTAACTAACGAAATTAACCAGGATATGAAGAGCGTTGTTCCAGAACACGATAAGCACCATTTAATAAAAATGTTTAATTAAATTAAAAATCAAATTCAGGATTTCAAATTTTTTTTTTATCTTATTACAACCTTTTTATATATATGCAGTTTATAAGGTTGTAATAAGATACAAATTCAAATCCAGAATTTGATTTTTAATTTAATTAAACACATTCTTTTTAAATGACGCTTATTGCGTTTTGTAATCCCACTCTTCGTTTGTAAATTCTGGTAGACAAAACAACACAAAACGCTGGGACTGCTCTACACAAAATGGCTACTTCAAAGAAAAAAGAAAGATTTAATTAAACACATTTCTTTAAAATGGCGCTTATCGAGTTTTGGAACCAAGCTCTTCATATATTAATTTCAGGGTATCATACAGACAGAAGAACTTTGTCAATTTTCGATACCGGGTCCAGAACATTCGTGGTATGGACCCCGTTATGAAAAAAGAAAGTACACTTTATATCAAAACGAAATTTCTTCCACTTAGTCATCAGAATAGTTCTTCCGAAATACATCCGAGTAACTATGATGGTGGTCATAGTAGGTGCTTTTTATCGGTGATAAATATTCTGACTATGTGCTCAGACTCAGCGTACAATATTGCACACACCCTGCTAAAATTGTTTTATTTACCTGCAGACTCAGATGAAAAGATGGCATTTGATATGTGATGCAAATTTCGAAAGGTTGACTGTTGGTATGAAGCAGCATTTGGGCGCCAGGGATCGGGATTCCGAAGAAAAAGAAAGCGATGACGCATAGAACAGATTTGTGAGCCAGAGTTCTTTTGTAGGCGTGAATATTTCTGCATATCTTTGAAGGTACATGAGAACATTGAGTTTTCTTTTTTATACGTTGATTCCAAAGAGATAGAAGCTTCTTTTGATCTATGACAGACTTTCTTTTATTTTGAAACGGAAATATTCAGATTGCAAAAAGAATTAATAGTTTGGGTTTGATATCGATATAGCATCAGTCTTATATATTTTATTCAGCCTTTCTATTTCCAGTCCTGATCGATCAGCGGAAAACTTGTACTAAATCAATATTCAATATGCTTTAAATTTAACAAGAAAAAGAACAGACTCTGTTCAAAACCTACAGCGTTGTTTATACAATTGTTGACGGTATTTGTTAACATTTGGCAAAATTTCTTTCTGTAATAAAACTGTTTCCAACTGATT
>VCCN01003571.1:3380069-3390286 GCA_006491835.1 Architeuthis dux | reverse complement strand
ACCTAGATAAATTAATGCTATGGTCAAGAGAATGAGTATTAGTTTTTAATGAAGATAAATAGAAATCCGTGTTACGATTATTGTATTAACGGAATTATACTAGATATTGTAAATGATGAGAAGGGTCTTGTAATCATAGTAACTGATAAACTATAATTCTCCAAGTATATTGGCACTGCTGCTGCTAATGCGAACAGGGTACTAGGACTGATTAAGCATACCTTTTCATATATAGACGAGGACTCGTTCTTTATACTATATGTAATGTTTATATAAATATATGTATATCAATAAACATGCCGAGGCAAGCTCCCAGCAACCCCCATTCCGTTTTCTTAACACGCTTAAGCAGATTACGAATCGAAACGCATTCTAATTTCACACAGCTACCACAAGAAGAACAACAAGAACACAACACTATATAAGACTTATGTCCGTCCACACCTCGAGTACTGTGCACAGGCCTGGTCATCGTACTTGGAGAGAGATAACAATCTTTTAGAAAAAGTCCAGAGACGAGCAACTAAGGTACTACCTGAATTAAAAGGTATGACTTATGAGGATAGGCTAAAAGTGTTAGGGTTAACATCGTTAGAAAATATGAGGGATCGGGGAAACTTAATAGAAATGTTTAAGATTATGCGTGGTTTAGAAGTAGTAAACCCTGATATATGTTTTACTAGAAGGGAGTACAAGGCACTGAGAGGCCAGGCATATACGGTAGAAGTAGATTGAATATCAAAGAATTCCTTTTTAGCAATAAAGTGATAGCACTTTGGAATATATTACCGGAATATGTAGTGCTATCAACAGATGTAAATGATTTTAAGAAGAATTATGATGTTTCTTACAGCACCGCAAAAGGTTTAAGGCCCTAGACATTTTGTAAATATGATTGTTATGATGTGTATTTGTATATACAAATTGTGTCCTTTTTTTCACACTAAAATAAAATGTTCTAAAATGTTATATCTTTCACTATATATGTCACTCTAAGGCAAGCATAATATATACATATATATGCAAGTAAATGTACATGTGTGTAAGCATATGTGTGCGTGCGTGCGTGCGTGCCCATAAACAGACAGATTCATCGACAAGCAGACAGACCAGTAGGTACGTATATACATACATACATGCACATAAGGTAATGTTGTCTTTTTTTACAGGTTATGGAATCCAATACTCAGCCAATATTTAATAGTAAGTATACATTTCCTTAGTTTATTTTCACTCACTCATTTTTTTCCATTCTTTACTTTGAGGGCGCCATTTTGCATCTTAAGATCACTGGACCTTTGGGTAGTAACTTATATAGGCCAGATATCATATTTTGATGAGTGGACTTTCCTTTCAATTTTTTCCTCTCAAATATTTGGCGCATTCATGAAATGAAAACATTTTTCTCCACAGGTTGTTGGGGCGATATGATATTTGTAATGGACGCATCAAGCAGTATTTGGATAGTTGATTACAGACGACAATTAGAGTTCGTCAAAAACCTTGTGGACACTTTCGACATCGGGCCTGGTCCCAATCAAGTCGGCATTAGTGCAATAACCTTCAGTGATCGCGCTTACCTGGATTTCCCCTTAAATCGTTTCCAAAGTCTCCCAGAACTAAAGGAAGCAATTCTGAAGATTCCCTACCGAATGGGAGGAACGAACACAGCGGAGGCCTTGAAATTACTGAGACGCGTTGTGATGCCTTATGTTGGTCTGAAGAGGCGTCCGCTGATTGCTGTGGTTATTACCGATGGCTTATCGTATGATTCGGCACAGACCAAGAGAGAGGCTGAGAAGATCCACCGTCTTGGCATCAATATGCATGCGATTGGAGTTGGGGATCACTACGCCATGGAAGAACTGAAAGTTATTGCCAGCGATCCTATTCACGGAGTTCATGAAGTGTACAGCTATTCGGCGCTTCACGATATTGCCGATAAATTCAGGGTTCGTCTATGTGAAGGTAATGATTTTAAACTTTTTAATTAAATTGAGAAATTTTGTTGACAGAGAGGATGTTTCATAATAAAACAGACATTTCTTTTGCAGCTGAATTTTTCACTCCGAAAAGGCGCGCATACTATCTTTGACGGAACCTAACAGTATTGACAATCTTGCACTTGGTCTTCTTGGATTTTGGAAGCGAGTCGTGTACGCCACGCGAGCTGTGAACGAACATTTGCCTCTTTTTATGTACCTTAATGGCTTACTCATTGATGAAGAAACGAATCACGTGCATAGGTTGAAAAAGCTTGTTTTCTTACTCTGAACAAATGGATATGGCAAATGGCCAGGAAATTAACCTGGCCTCAACGCGTCGTAAATCTTGGAGCCATCATGAAGGAGTGTGTTAGAAATTTTTTGTTTCTGAATTGCCCGAAGAACAACAGCAAATCTTTAAAGAATTAAAAGGCTAACAAAATATGTTTAGAAATATCTTTCTCTCGTTTAAAACTAGATTGAATAACGTGAGGGCTTCTGTTTGGGAATCAATTAAAAGATATTGATTTTTATTATGATACTTCCTTTAATTTCCTCATTATTTCTATTTTTCTTTCAATGCTTGCGGATTTTACTAGGAATTAACAGTTTCTCCTATTTAATGCAGTAACAACAAAAGAGCCAACAACATTAAGCACTGAGGCATCAACGACAATTAGTTTCACCAGTCAACGAATGGCAGAAAACACTCCAATATCAAGCACACCAGAAATATTGAATAGAATCTTTACAACGACCGAGACGACTAGCTTAACGACCGTTAAAGAAGCATTGGTAAATAAACCTCGAACGACAATGGCATCAATCCCATCCAAATTTGAACTCGGAAAGAACGAGTCAGTTCGTGCAGGAAATATTGCAAGTAGGAAACCGTTTTCGTTACATTCTATATGCTGTATGGAGATTGTTGATTATAATATTTTAAAGTTGATATTTCTGCAAGGCATTATTCTGCTGTTGTATAATCTATACTTGTAAGTAGTGGTTTTTCTTATGTCTTGTTCCCCCCTGCCTTATTAGGGTAACGGCACGGAGAATGGAATCGATGAGCCGAGTTCAAACTCCGGCTGAGCCAGCTTTTGTTCACTTCATACTAATGCCCTTGGAAAGGGCATACATTCATGTACCCCATCCCAACAAGGGGTAAAATAGCAGAGGATGAAGTGAGTGACGCCATTTCGGGTGCTTGTTACCCATAGTCTAATTCACATATTGCAAATGGGCCGAGTAAGTAGTAACATGATGTGTGGTACCCAAGTATGGACAGCTGAAGCCATAACCAGAGTAAGGGCACTACTTACATTTTTCTGCCTTTTTGCTTTCAGAACTTGAAACTTAGAGACAATCACAAAACAAAGTTGCTTTGTAGCGATATTTTGTGAGATTGGCATAATAAAATGTTTGATAAAGCGACAAGCATCACCCCATATATAAATATGTATAAGAGTTATTGTTTGAAAGAATGAATGCCTCTCTGTGTAGGGATTCAAACATCCACAATTTAATGAATTTTTATAAGATAAATGAACCAGCCTTATTTTTTTAAAGTTCCCTGGGGGAATATACTATCGTTTTCATTAAAGAAACATGAATTTGTTCTGCAATTTAGCAAATAAAGAAAAAAAAATCACATAAACCAAGCACATTCAAACTCACACTTTCTCTCGTTTCCTCACTCTTTTTCTACTCATATTTCTCTATCTATCTATCTATCTATCTATCTATCTATCTATCTATCTATCTATCTATCTGTCTGTCCCACTCTCTCTCACACTACTTATATTTCTCTTTCTCTCACTACATATATATATATCCCCCTCTCACTACTTATATTTCTCTCTATATATCCTCTTTATTATTTCAATCTATATATCCTTTTCACTCTTTCTCCCTCCATCTTTCCCACTCTTTCTCTCGCTATCTCAAGAATACAGACACATATTCCCTAACGTGGGAGCCAATGATACTGTATAGTGAGATCGACCCTGACTGGTTCACCCACACTTGGGGCGCCGTGTCAATCTAATCTAAACTTAGTATATAACCATATATTCACAAATGCGTGTGTGTCTATACGCACATATGTATGAGGGCATACGCGTGTACATTATTAGACTTATACTTCTCTGGATATTTCGTTCTTTTAGATAGAATTCCAATAATTATTTGAGACAGATCAATATTTATAGTTTTCTTCGACTATCTGGATTTTTCCTGAAATTAACTATTTTCCCTGTCCTAACAACATCAACAGCGGTTCCATCAACGACGATTACTTCCAAGATTACAATGACACCAACCAGTAAACAAGTGGCAGAAAACACACACATATCAAGCACAGAAGAAATATCGAATAGAATATTTACAACGACCGAAGCGACTACCTCGACAGGTAAAGAAGCATTGGTAAATAAATATCGGACGACAATGGCATCAATCCCATCCAATTCTGAACTCGGAGAAAATGAGACAGTTCCTCCAGGAAATATTGCAGGTAGGAAAACCTTTTGGTAACATGTTATATAATGTATGAGGATTGTTGATTATAATATTTTAAAGTTGAAATTTCTGTAAGACAGTATCATTTTGCCGTGTAATTTATAGAACTTGGATTTCATAATCAGAAAACAATTTTATTTTTGTAGTAATATTTCGTGAAATCGGTCGAAAACTAAAATTCGAATCAAGCGAAAAAACATCACCATCGAGTATAAGAGTTATTGTTTGGAGGAATGAATATTTCTATGGGTAGAAATGTAAACATCTACATTCAAATGAATTTTTATGAGGCAACTGAACTTGCTTTCTTTTTCTCACACCCTGAGAAAATATATCTATATATTTAAGTACATGTATGTGCACAGGTGAATGTTTCGTTTTCATAAAAAAATAATTTGTTATACAAATGTTTCTCTTTTTCTCTCCTCATATTTCTTTCTTTCTCACTTACAAGGATGCACACATTTATTCACAAACGTAAACACCTCTCATTTGGGTAGTGGTTAGTGAGCTAGTCTAGCAGACCGAATATACTGTGTATTGAGTTCGGTCTTCACTGTGTGTCCCACACTTGATGCCTTCTGCCAAACTAAGCTAAGCTGATTAAATAACCATATGTTTACACAGGTGTGTATTGATACACACACGTATTAAAGTACAGGCATGTGCATAAGTGATTGTAAACGTATTGGTCTGAATAATGTTTGTGTCTTACTTTTCTTGAGAATTTCTTCTTGTTTAATGAAAGTTTAATGAAAGTTCATATTCTTTTTTGATTGTTTGGATTCTTCAAGAAATTAATTATTTTTCCTTTCGTAACAATATTAACAGCTGAAGGATCAACGACAATTAGTTCCAAGTTTACAATGACATCGACCAGAAAACGAATGCCAGAAAACAGTCAAATATCAAACAGACCAGAAATATTGAAAGGTTTTACAACGACAGAAGCAACATCAGCTCAAGAAGAATTGGAAAATAAAACTCGAATGAATAAGATATCAATTCCATCCAAATCTGAACTTGGAGAAAATGAGTCAGTTACTCCAGAAAATATTGCAGGTAGGAAACCTTTTTTGTAACATAATATATAATGTATGAGGATTGTTGATTATAATATTCTATGTTGTAATTTCTGTAAGCCAGTGTCATTCTGTCGTGTAATGTATAGAACATGGATTTAACAATCACAAAATACGTTTTTTGGTAGTGATATTTCGTGAAATTGTTCGAAAACTAAATTTCGAATCAAGCGAAAAAACATCACCTTCGTATATAAGAGTTATTGTTTGGAGGAATGAATATTTCTATGAGTAGAAATTTAAACATCCAGTATTAATGAATTTTTATAAGGCAACTGAACTTCTTTTTCTCACAGTTTGAGAAAATATAATTTCGCTTTCATAACAAAATCTATTTGTTAACCAAATATTTTTTATTTTTCTCTACATTATATTTCTTTCTTTCTCACTCACAAGGATGCACACATTTATTCACAAACGTAATCACCTCACATTTGGGTAGTGATTAGTGAGCTAGTCTAGCAGACCGAAGCTACTGTGTAAGGAGTTCGATCTTCACTGTGTGTCCCACACTTGTCGCCTCCTGCCAAACTAGGCTAAGCTAATTAAATAACCATATGTCTAGAAATGTGTGTGTATTGATATACACACACACGTATTAAAATACACGCGTGTGCATACGTGAAGGTAAACGTATTGGTGTGAATAATGTTTGTGTCTTGTTAATAGAATTCCAATAATCCTTTGACAAAGTTTAATGAAAATTCATATTTTTCTTTGATTGTTTGATCTTTCAAGAAATGAACTATTTCCCTTTCCTAACAATATTAACAGCTGAAGGATCAACGACAATTAGTTCCAAGTTTACAATGACACCGACCAGAAAACGAATACCAGAAAACACTCAAATTTCAAGCACAGCAAAACTATTGAATAGAATCTTTACAACGACCGAAGCAACTTCCTTAAAATCAGATCAAGAAGCATTGGCAGAGAAAACTCGAATGAATAAGACATCAATTCCATCCAAATCTGAACTCGGAGAAAATAAGTCTGTTCCTCCAGGAAATATTGCAGGTAGAAACCCTTTTTTATAACATGTTATATAATGTATGAGGATTGTTGATTTTAAAGTTGAAACCTCTGTAAGACAGTCTCATTCTGTCGTGTAATTTATAGAACTTGGATTTCATAATCACAAAACACGTTTCTTGTAGTGATATTTCGTCAAATTGGTCGGGATAATCAATTTAGACCCAAGCAAAAAAAACATCACCTTCGTGTATAAGAGTTATGGTTTGGAGGAATGAATGTTTCTATGAGTAGAAATGTAAACATCTACATTCATTGTTTTTCCCCTCCCAGCCTATATCTATTTAATTACATGTATGCGCATAAATGAATGTAAACGTATTGGTCTGAATAATGTTTGTGTTTTATACTTCTCTGGGGAATTTCTCCTTGTTAATAGAATTCCAATAAATTTTGACATAGTTTATTCAGTATTTAAATCTTTCTTCGATTGTTGCGAATTCTTCCAGAAATGAACTGTTTATTTTCTTCTTAACAGCAGAAGAATCAACGACAATTACTTCAAAGATTACAATAGCAACAGCCAGAAAAGGAATGACAGCAAACACTCCAATATCAAACACACCAGAAATATTGAATAGATTATTTACAACGTCTGAAACAACTACCTTAACGACAATTAGTGAGGCTTTGGAAAATAAACCCCGAACGACAATAGTATCAATTCCAACTAACTCTGAACACGGAGAAAACGAGTCAATTTCCCCAGGAAATATTGCAGGTATGAAATCTTTTTGTAACATATTATATGCTTTATGAGGATTGTCGATTAGTTATATTTTAAAGTTGACATTTCTCTAAGACAGTATTTTGTGTAGTTTATCTTTTTATTTGGGAGTTCTTCTTATTTTTTATTTTTCAATACCGTTCAGAACATCGAACGAACAACGTTTCTTGTGACGATATTTTGTGAAATTGGTAAAAAAATCAATGTTGGACCAAGCACAAAACCCCACACTTTCGCATATAAATATTTACAAGAGTTATTGTTTGGAAAAATGAATGTCTCTTCGAGTAGAGATTTAAATTAACTTTCATCATTCAATAAATAAATGAACCTGCTTTCTTTTTCTCACTGCCTAAGAAAATATTGACAAAGGTCCTTAGTAGTTTATAAACACATAATCTTTGGAATATATACAATACAAAAGTTGCAGTAGTAATCATCTTCAGTCGGAATATAAGTAGGAGTGGAGTTTGACCATGCAGCAGCCAAGCATGTCTTTCTTTCTTTCTTTCTAACAAAAATACACACATTTATTCTCAGACGTAATCACCTCTCCTTTGGGTAGGGGTTAGTGAGCTAGTCTAGCAGATTGAATATACTATGTAGTGAGTTCGATCTTCACTGGGTGTCCCAAACCTGTGGCCTACTGCAAAACTAAGCTAAGCTGATTAAATAACCATATGTTTACAAAGGTGTGTGTACTGATACTCACGCACACGCGTATTAAAGTACACGTGTGGGCATAAGTGAATGTAAAAGTATTGGTCTGAATAATGTTTGTGTATTATATTTTTAGAGAGAATTTCTTCTTGTTAATAGAATTCCAATAATCCTTTGACAAAGTTTAATGAACATTCATATTTTTCTTTGATTGTTTGATTTTTCAAGAAATTAACTATTCCCCTTTCCTAACAATATTAACAGCTGAAGGATCAACGACAATTAGTTCCAAGTTTACAATGACACCGACCAGAAAACGAATGGCAGATAACACTCAAAAATCAAGCACAGCAAAATTATTGAATAGCATTTTTACAACGACCGAAGCAACTTCCATAACATCAGATCAAGAAGCATTGGCAGGTAAAACTCGAATGAATAAGACATCAATTCCATCCAAATCTGAACTCAGAGAAAATAAGTCAATTCCTCCAGGAAATATTGCAGGTAGAAACCCTTTTTGTATTTTGAATCTTTATAAGGCAACTGAACTTGCTTTCTTTTTCTCACAGCCTGAGAAAATATAATTTCGTTTTCATAAAAATAATTTGTTATCTAAATGTTTCTCTTTTTCTCTCCTTATATTTCTTTCTTTCTTTCTCACAAGGATACACACCTTTATTCACAAACGTAATCATCTCTCATTTGAGCAGTGGTTGGTGAGCTAGTCTAACAGTCTGAAACTACTGTGTAGGGAGTTCAATCTTCACTGTGTATTCCACACTAGTTGCATTCTGCCAAACTAAGCTAAGCTGATTAAATAACCATATGTTTACAAATGTGTGTGTATTAATACACACGTGTGTGTATAAGTGAATGTAAACGTACTGGTCTGAATACTGGTTGCGTCTTATACCTTTCTTGAGAATTTCTTCTTGTTAATAGAATTCCAATAATCCTCTGACAAAATTTAATGAAAATTCATATTTTTCTTTGATTGTTTGATTTTTCCAGAGAATAACTATTTTTCCTTTCCTAACAATATTAACAGCTGAAGCATCAACGACATTTAGTTCCAAGTTTCCAATGACACCAGCCAGAAAACGAATGCCAGAAAACACTCAAATATCAAACAGACCAGAAACTTGGGATAGAATTTTTACAACGACCGAATCAACTTCCGTAGCATCAGCTCAAGAAGCATCGTCAAATAAAACTCGAATGAATAAGACATCAATTCCATCTAAATCGGAACACGGAGAAAATGTGTCAGTTCCACCCGGAAATATTGCAGGTAGAAAACCTTTTTTGTAACATGTTATATAATGTATAAGGATTGTTGATTATAATATTTTAAAGTTGAAATTTCTGTAAGGCAGTGACATTTTTCAATCACAAAACTAGTTTTCCTGCAGTGATATTTCGTGAAATTGGTCGAAAAAATCAATTCCGAATCAAACGAAAAAACATCGCGTTCGAGTATAAGAGATATTGTTTGTAGGATTGAATGTTTCTATGAGTAGAAATGTAAACATCTACATTCAAATGAATTTTCATAAGGCAACTGAACTGGGAAAACATATATAGTACACGTATGTACATAAGTGAATGTAAACATATTGGTCTGAATAATGTTTGTGTTTTATACTTCTCTGGAGAATTCTTCCAGAACTGAACTGTTTACTTCTTATCAGCTGAAGCATCAACGACAATTACTTCAAAGATTACAATAGCAACAGCCAGAAAAAGAATGACAGAAAACACTTCAATATCAAACACACCAGAAATACTGAATAGAATGTTTACAACGACACACACACACACACACACACACACACGAAAGTAAATGCGTATACATAATTGAATGTAAACGTATTGGTCTTAATATTGTTTGTGCCTTATACTTCTCTGGAGAATGTCTTCCTGTTAATAGAATTCCAATAATCCTTTGACATAGTTTAATCAGTATTTAAATATTTCTTCGATTGTTGGGAATTTCTTCAAAAAATAACTGATTTTACTGTTCTAACAATATTAACAGCTGAACCATCAACGACAATTAGTTCCAAGGTTACAATGGCATCAGCCAGTAAAGGAATTACAGGGAACGCTCCAACATCAAACACGCCAGAAATAACGAATAAAATCTTTACAACGACCGAAGCGAATACGTTAACAACAGGTAAAGAAACATTGGCAAATAAACCCCAA
>VCCN01003571.1:3219519-3230064 GCA_006491835.1 Architeuthis dux | reverse complement strand
TGAAATTTTCAAAATTTACTCCTTATTATGTCTAGAAAAAACATCTTCTGTTTTTTTAACCCCCCCCTCCTTAAATAGGTTTTCAGTGGGGGTGGTGTTCAATTTACAATGTAGGTATCTGCTAAATCGATCCCTTAGTTTGTGTCCGCTTGTTTTGGGGGAAAATTTAGTGATCACTGCCCAACAAAAGGCGAGAGATGTAACTTATTCATTGTTTCTTTTTTCCAGTTTATGTGTGTTTGTGTGGGTGCGTAATACTTTTCAATGCATGCACAGATACTACACTATAACCGAAGTGCCGGAGAGTGACACTCTGATCCTAGTCAGTGCACATAGATACAACACTGATTCTAGGCAGAAGGACGGGGAGAATACCGATACTCTGATTCTAAGCAATTGCCGTTTCATACGAAAATAATCCCGCCATTTTTGACTGGTACTATGCTAATTTTGTAATAATACTCTTTTAATGTTTCTGTGATGCCTTATCTTCTCTTCTAAGCTTAGGACGGCACACGACTAAAATGGAGAAAATGCGAGTCGGAAGATTGTGATATGCCCACTTACAAGTGGAGAGTGCCTGCCTAGAAAATGAGCATTCGAAATCCTGGCTTTAACATAGGCTTGAACCTTGACCTCTGGCACTGGAGGGAAATATCCCAAACTACAAGGATGGTCATGAAGTTTTTAATTTTAACAAATAAAATGATTCATTGTAACTTTTAAGTGGTCACTTACTCGGGATCACACATTTCGATGTAATAAGTAAGAAATGGGTTACAAAAGAAACCTTTTTGTTTTGGTACGTAACCAAAGCCCTCAGTTCTTTCTAAAGTGTATGCGGATATTGAACCTGGGTTTGAATCTGAAACGTATGGGATTTGGGGTTTTAATAATAAAATGATTCAATTGATCCTGACCATTTTGATTGTGTGATGAGACTGTCCCTTAAAAATATACAAAAATAAACCACTTAATTTGGAACCTATCCCTAATGTCGAAAATGCTTTATTACGGATATCCTGTTTTAGTGCAATTAGACTTTTCTCACGGTTTTTTTCCACATCTCTGTTATATCATAAAAGGAATTTTAAGAATCTCGCAATTTCTGTATTCACGATTTGGGTTTTTATTGACTCAAATATAATTGAACTTTGTTGATTTCTATTATGAATTCACAAAAGAATTAAGCACCCTTTACGTTATCATATGCAGAAAATTAGACTCTAATCAGAATTTAGAGATTGATTATTCTTTTAAAATAACTTGATTATTCTTTTAAAATAACTTGATTATTCTTTTAAAATAACTAACAAAAATGCATTCGGATACATTTCTATGCTTTTGTCATTGTTTTGTGTTGAAATTTAATAAAACTCATCGTAAATAAAAACTGAATGAGCTTCTTTATTTATTGCAGTTGCTACTCTCAGCTGTTTTTAATAAAAATGTAACGTTTAATTTAAGAAGATTAAATTGGTTGTACATTGTGGACTTTTTTTCATCGCGTACGTAAGTTATTTAATGGCCGCCATGAAAAAGAAATAATAAATATACAAGAAAAATTATTGAAAACACATGGTAAGAGAATTATAAAGTAAATAATAAAAGAATGTAAGTTTATTTATGTGAATATGATAGTTACAATTCATTGACCATAATCAACGCCTTTCTTGGCTGGACGTAAAGGAGAAAAATTAATGAATAAACACTATTTTTCATATCCTGGTAAACGTCGCTTTTAAGTGATATATATATGATGCTACGGTTCATTTTATGTTATTTAAGTCAGAAATTTCAAAACTCTTAGCGATAAAATCTGAAAACATTCCTTCAGTTACCCGTTTGTAATTTTTAACTTGCAAGAAATTGCAGAATCTTCAAAACTTGACGTGCGAAAAACAAAGTTGAATATAACTATAAATATATGTTATTCGAGTGTTATGTTTTTTATATACAAGCACAAATACATAAATACGCACAGTTTACGAGGTGCTACACCAATGTTCGGCGAATTTGACTATGAAAATAAAATTACTTACACCTAGTTTCCACCAAGTTAGTGGCAAAAATCTGTATTACATTATGTTCACAGTTTAAATTCCTTGAGGTGCTACCCAAAGGTTCGGGGAATTTAAACTTTGAACCGAATGTAGTACGGATAGTACGGGCAAGTATATGTTCCCAACTAATAAATGTCTTTTGAGTTGAGAACCTATATTTGCCTGGCTCCGGTGTGAACGGTTGCTAAACGATGTGACTAAAGAAACGAGCCCTGTGTGGGGATGGAAGCAACCGTATACGCATGTTCTGCTCTACCAACTGAGCTAACGAAGTTCTCATCATAGTCAGGAGTCTTTTAATCCTACACTTTGCTGGTCTCCCTACTCTCACGAACGAAATCCGATATATGTTGTTGAAAATATTTAATTTGCGTGCTCGACCTCGAAAAGGTTAATTTTATAATTAACACTATCCTATGGAGCTAATATTCTCACGTTCGTATTTTAGGCACGAATATAATGTGGTTCTCTATCCCGACAGTATGAAATAAAATGATATATATATATATATATATATATACAATTTCGCTAGTATCGTGAGTTCGACCCTCACTGTGACCCCTGTTACTGTGGAATTGTTACTATTTGAAAAGCAAGTATAGCGAAAACTTTCTTTTAAAATATATAGTCTAATTTAAAATTTTAAAAATCAACGATATTCTATTATTATATTACTGTCACTTCATTCCTTGTGGGACAAACTTAGTATTATAAAATTACTTTGGAAAATAAGGAGATGGAAAGAATTAGCGCATATGATATGCTTTAATAAACCCCTCAGCAGGCTAAGCATAGAAATGAACACACTATAGAAGCCTTTGTTTGGAAAGTACAGACATTAGATTTAAGGCTCCCAAACGCGTCTACCTGATTTTCCTACGGGATAATCGCCTAGTGGACAAAAGTGTTGGTTATATGCATCTAGTTATCTAGTGTTTGTGAAAATCATATACTCTGGTTCAGTGGGTAAAGCAAAAGCGGCATCCCCGGAACGAATTTACTAGGAAGAAATAACTCTAGGATATCCTCTAGTATGGACACCGGATGAGAGAAGTCTACCTCCATGGATTGAATAATGAGTTCGGTTCGAAATTTTCAAAAGGCTACCAAATATGACAAACACCTGTATACGGCCAGAGAGTACCGCGGCCGAAACGCTGTGACTATAATAAACAAGGTGGGGACCAAATAGATTAATGTATAATAATGATAATTCCTCACCTGAGAAACTCTTAGATTATCGATATACACGCATATGAGTGTAATTTGAATGACATTTTTATTATAAATTTTACTCAATAAATTCCATGATATTCAGTCAAAAGCAGATTGTATTGCCACAGCATCTAAATTGTGTTTCATTCAGATTCTATTTATTTACTATATATTTATTAATTATTTTATATTATTAGATTAGATTAGATTAGAATTGAATTTCTCCTTTAGATTAAATATATAATTATTTTTTTTTTAAGTTTCAACTTTCATTGAAGTGAATTTAATTCAGATATTCAGCTGTCACTTTTTATTGTTCAGCTTTTAATTCCATCTTTTTAAATAGGTTTCCCTTTTAAGGAAATTTTAATACCGGTTTATAAACGTGATACATTTTAATAAAACCAAATGTAACAATCGCGAGGATATCTAATCTGAGCAATTTAATTGTGTCAGATGTAATTGTAAATAATAGTATTTGCTTTATTCATGAAGTTGAAGGAGCGGAAAGGTACTTATATTCTTAATTAGGAGTAAAAGAGGCTGGAGATAGTAATAAAAAGATATTGATATCTCCCGTAAATTCTTAGAAATTGACCATTTTGAGGCTTTTGGTGATTATCTATCTTAACGATAGCCCACGAGAAGAAGGTTCACACGTTTTCGGAAAGAAGAGGATCAGAGCATGACATAGAGGAAGCTCAGTTTAATGCAAAATGATAGATGCATGCAATCCCATTAAAATTAGAAGAATTCAATAGACAGCTCATCAACCCCTTACCAGATCATTTTCGGGAATTGAGTTATCTCCTTTAACTACTTTCCGAATCAATCTTCCCACCCAACGTTTCATTTCGGTGCATTGTTTCATAAACTAAGAATATGCATTATTGGAATCATGAAACTATCTTTTCTTTTACTCAATTATTTTGTTATAAACATATACAGCTTATAAGAATCTCTAAATACACAGGGCAAGTATCCATAATTTGTCAAGTTTTACACCTAAAGCTAGAATATTGTTGCATACAAATCATGTACAATATATACATATGCATTTATTTATTTATATGTCTAAAATCCTCGCTAGCAAGTGGACAAGAATTTTTTTTCTGCTTTGTAACAGCCATAAAATCTCGACATTTAGCTCAGAAAATTGATGCTGCCGGAAAGCCGAAAGAAGTTCGGGATAAACTCATTCTTGCTCTAAAACGTAACGAGATGCCCAAAATCAAAAGTTATTTCATAAATGAGTTTACTTGTGATGTTCTGAAAGGAATGAAATTAAAACAAAACGCCAATAATCTGGATAATTCTTTTAGGGGTTAAATACTCAGGATTATCCATTAAGGGCTTAAATGATAATGCTAATCCATTAAGGGCTTAAGTAACCAGTGAAGAACGGACTCCTTAGCTTACAAGTCCAGCTCGCTTCTAAATAAAAATAAATTGGCGAAAATTGATACAAAGAAAATGGATGGATATTGATTTTTGGGGATGTTCAGTAAAAAGATGTGGCAAATTTGTTTTTAAAAAATGCTAAAAACACTATTTAAAAAATATGAGTATGTCATTGAAAAACGTGTGGAGTTTGCACGTTGGTTATTTTGGCGACGTCAATTACTTACGCACTTTGCTACTCATAACTAAACTGTAAACGTGTAGAGACATAACTCATAAATAAAGACGCATTGGCAGATTAATAGTCATGTTAGCCAGAAGAGAAAGCTTTTGTTTTAGAAAGAATGGAATGAAAGGAATCTCCTATGAAAGCTAATTCTGTCTCCTTCCCTCGTTTACTTAGATATATTTGACGACAGACAAGAAATCTTCCGTCGGAAGATATTTTTTTTCTTTGGTGGGGGGTAGGGAGTGTTCCTTTCTTCCACAAAAAAAGGAAAAAGAAGGAAGAGAAATTTGGAATGTCAGAAGAGACATAACGTCAAATCCCATTTTATCGTCGCGGTCAGGTTTTAACAAAAAGAAAAGATGTCAAGAATAGAAGAGAACACGTAAAAAAAGAAAGAGTGTCGTCCTAGAAATTCTTATCATGTCAAGGCCCACCCAAAATAGCAGACGTCCCCACGCAAAACAGATGTTAAAATTATTTTGTACTGGCACTGTGACGTCAGAGACGACGCGCGAAATAGCGGCACTTTTGGTGTAATTTAGGAAGTGTGAGAGTCTACAAATATGGCATAACACTTATAGCTACCAACTCTCTTTTTGTGGGCTAGACCCTCCTCTTCTATTTCCCTTTTCCTTTCTTTTCCCTTACATGTTTTTCTCAGGCCGTTGCTCCTAGTAGAGTGTGTACCTATGCCCATTTTTGGCAGTGACTTCCGCCAAACTCTCAATCACGGAAACAAACATTTTCTCCCACTCATTGACGTCCGTTTGGGAAGCGCAATAATTTCTCTATAAATATGATGTCCCCGAAGTGTCGATCATTGTCTCTGTGGCATCTGCAAACTTCAGAACCTCGCTGGTTTTCAACAGTTTTGAACTTATTGCTACAATTCGCTTCCATTGACTCGGTCTGCCAAAGCTGAACTTTCATTCATAAAAATGAACCGCCAAGCCATAATCCTCGCAGCTGTTGTGTGCCTGCTCTCGGTGAGTTATAAACAGAAGTCCTTTTCTAACCTGCTATCTAATGTATTTCTATACATTAATCCCATAACACTTAATATAATATTGCCTTTTATTAAGTGATGTAATGTATATGAGCATTCATAAGCATGCCAGAGAAATAACTTCAAATCATCTTGATTTATATTTATTTTTAGATGGAGCATTTCCAAGCATTATTATTAGTGATGTTAGTATTTTCTTTCATCTTAATTTTAGTTGATTCTATGTGAGTTCGAGCCTCACCGAGAGGTTATCCTTCATTTCCGATCCGCGCTGTTTATTTATTGCCGTAGGCTGACAGCCTGAGTGGTTATGATGAAAAGCAACTAAGATTAAGATGAAAGAAAATACAAGTCGAAATTATTAATAATACTGGCTTTAAATGATCTTCTAATGTCTTAAATAACAAAAATCTGTTTTGTTTTTCAATACAGTTTTAAAAGTAAGTTGAAACATTACCTGCAAAAAATATAATGCGAAATATTATCTCAAGTCCCAAAGATATTTAGTTCAAGTCAAAGAGATAATGATTGCAACAAATACTAGTCAAAAAATAATAATGGTCAATATAGATGTTTGACACCAATACAAGCAATATATCTGCATTGATATTCGGTCTCCATAAAGTATTTAAGTACACGATATAAACTAGAATGCTTAAAGATTCATTATAAGAATTTGATTAATCAAGACTGGATTGTTTTTCAGTTCTTTCTCCTTTTCATTGTAATATCATTTTTTGTTAACAATGTTTTCTGTTTCTTTGTTTACATAGATTGCAGCAATCAATTCTCTACCAACAATGACACGTAAGTAATGCTCTTATTTTATTTTTTGTTTCTCAAAATAAGTTTTTATCCGTCAAATATATTTTGACAGTTCCCATAGTCAACTTAAAGCTTGAAGTTTGCAAGCAGTATATGCATTAATATAGCTCAGATAAAGATTTGAGTAAAAGACTACGGGTACACAACGCCCAAGTATAAAATTTAAATCATCCAGGAAAATTGATCAGTAAGGAATACTTAAAAAAATATTCATAAATTAAACTAAATTATAACATTCAAAACCATACCTCATCGGAAACATTAAGGTTTTCTTAGAATTTCACAAGAAATAAATTTGAGATTTACGACAAAAGAAGTATTCCCTCTTATTTTTAATAAGTAACTAAGAAATACCGAATTCTATGCAGCACTGTTTTTCATAATGAATGTAATTAAATATAAACGTTTTGTATCATTTCAGGTTGTTCGGGTAAAGCAGCAAATATCATGTTCGTATTGGATTCTTCAAGTAGTATCTGGATTGTTGATTACAAGAAACAACTCAAGTTCGTTGAGAAAATCGTCGAACCTTTCGATATCGGACCAGCAGACACACAAGTCCATGTCGGCGCCATTACCTTCAGCAGTAATGCCCACATTGAATTCTCCCTAGACAAATACACCGACAAAGATCAACTGAAAAAGGCCATTTCCAACATTCCATACCGACAGGGCCAGACCAACACAGCCGAAGCTCTCGACCTTCTAAGGATGGAGATTAGTTCTCCGATGGAAACTACAACTGCTCCCTTCATTGCTGTGGTCATCACAGACGGCATGTCAAAAGACACGAAGGCTACTCGAAAATCGGCTGAGAGACTTCACAAACTCGGGGTCAATGTCTTTGCAATCGGTGTTGGGCATTCGTTTGATATATCCGAGTTGAAAGCTATTGCAAGTGACTCTGAAAATAACGTCTACCAAGTGTCAAGCTACTCCTCTTTGGAAAATATCGTCAAGGCCTTCAACGTTAAGACATGTGAAGGTAAGATGCGAATGTATCTGTTTAACTGGTTTATCTTTTAGCTTTCTAATGAAAAGATTATTATTTAGTACAAAATTTATCAGAGAATCATTAGCAATACAAAATCAAAATCACATCAGAAAACAACAGCTAATTCTCTTCTCCAATAGTAAAGACTTCTGGTTAATTACATTTGACTAATTGATTTTGAGCATCTGGATTCTTTAATTTGTATTAATTTTCAACGACTATTTCTTTCATCTTCTGTTGCTTTTTATTGCAACTCACAGGTCGTTATTTTATTATCATTAAGTAAGCAGCGCGGAATATATACAAAAACTGCTAAAAATAAATAGAAATAAAAAAGGTGTTTTTAAATCCGACTCTCTTCATTTTGCACAACTTACTTTGCTGAAATAATTATTCTCATTTTATTTGTGTAATAGATAGATAGCTAGATAGATAGATAGATAGATAAATAGATAGATAGATATAATTTAATAACAGTAAATGATATGTTTATGAACTCCATGGAGAGTATAATGTCTTGATTGATTGTATCATTTAAATGTTTTCTCTTGGTTTATCTCATGTATTCATGTTTTCATTTTGTAGCTATCGTCATCACAACTCTACCTCCACCAACTACAACCACAACAACTACACCAGCCCCAACTACTACCACAACAACTACACCAGCCCCAACTACTACCACGACACCACTTCCTACGACAACCACCACCACCACTACAGCCCCAACAACAACAACAACTGACATTCCTCAAAGAGATGCATCTAGTAAGTACAACTGTTTATTTTCATTGTTACAAATACTTGACTTTCAAGAGGATATAAGTGAAATAGAGACGAATGTGTTTATCTAGAGTACAGACCATTATTACCTATAACAAAAAGATGAAGGTACAGAGGAAGCTGTTTATCATAATCACGGATAATGTTATCAAACGGTTATTGTTATCAAAATCAGTCGGTCCCATAAATTGTATTTTAAATGAATGAAAACGTATCATGAATTTAATTATCATATAGTTATTTTATAATGTAAAGTTATTTATAACAATGAATTCAATAACATAACAATGAATTTACAACAATGGATGTAGACGTATAACAATGGATGTATATTGTTCAATTTTTTATATCCTTGGCTTAATGTTATCAATGCGTTATTGCTATCTAAAGGACACTGTAATTCCCTCTGTAATTCCGAGAAAGAACTTTGTCCTGGGGTTTGACAATAATGAATAATGCATATTAAATAAAGTGAAGTAACACAAAATATAATGAAAGAAATTCGAAAAGAAACCAGGAAATAATTGGTAGTCTTATGAAAAGGAAAAGAAATAATTCATAAAATTCAAAGGAATATAAGACATGAAGAAATACTAAATGTTTGAAATATAAACATTAATGAAAACGGGCCAATATATCATTTTTCCCAACAAGAGACGTAGATATACAAATAGATATGTTCAGCTATCTCATTTAGCTTCCCTGTGCTTAATTCAACAAACATTCTAACTACTACCAAAACTAGTTTACAAATAGATACTAAAAACTATTTATTAATATCAATACCTTTTCTTGAAATTATTATTTTATCGACAGTTTTTATAAATTCTCTTTGTTTTTTCTCCTCCAGGTACCGTGTCCTTTGGTTATGATCTGGTTGGTATGGGAGCCTACAGGGCGCACATGATCCAACAATTTATCAACAACCTGCTTCCATACACTGGTTACGGTCATTTTGGTGTTGTCTCCTATGCTTACTGCCCAGAGAACTTCAACCTTCCAGTCACTTCTCTGATAAACACGAAATATTCCGACATCACCAACAGTCTAACCAGCGATAACAAAGTACCCTCTTTGGTGGATGTCGTCCGTAGAATGAGAAGAGATTTGAACGACCGTGCTGTTCAGAACACGAATCAAGGACAAGTGGGAAATCAGGTCGCTGTACTGTTTGTTGATCCTTCTGTTACTGTTATTACACCAGACCTGATGAAGGAAACAGATCAGCTAAAGCAAGACGGCTCAAAACTTTTCTTGGTCAATGTTGGACAGAATGTATGGCAGCAACCTCAACACTTGTACTCAATGAGCAGTCAACCATACAACAACTACATGTACAATTACCCAACATATGACCAGTTGTTGTACAATGTCAGACACACTCCTTTCCAGTTCAGATCCATGTGTAACAGATACGTGCCTGCCGTATATTAGTAGAGACTGATTAGTTTCTATTTGATTCAATAATGTTTTAATACTGGGAATAACCCAGTCAATGTGATAGAAACGAGTAGAAAACATATCAAAGGCTGGACATCTGTTGCAGGCGACACTGTCCAAATAATATTATTGCACATTCCATTAACATTTTTCTTTATTTAATAAGAGTTGTCGATTTGTATTTATTGAAATAAACCTTTCTTTCTTATCGAAAAACACTTGTTATCTGTTTTATTCCATTAATAATATTGATATGTTTCTTTTTTTGTTTTGGTCGAAAACTTTATACTCCTTCTTCGTCGTGATCAAGTATGTCGCTGTTTCAGTTATTAAATACATTCATCATTACAAAGGGCCAAATAATGTCAGAAAATATCGAAAGATAACATTTTCTGATAATGAGTTAAAATATTGGAATTATTCAGTACGAATCAAAACAATTCACTTGAAAATTACCTGGGGAAGTTTTTTATGGCTAGATATATCTGACATCTGAGACCCCTGCCGGTGGAGTCCTGCGGTAAAGCGGATATTTTATGAATGAGTATTTATTTGTCCATAACAAACAGTACAGTTGGTTTCACAATCA
>VCCN01003571.1:2861025-2876324 GCA_006491835.1 Architeuthis dux | reverse complement strand
TATACTTCCATCAATAATTAATTCTACGATCCATAGACCTTGAACTGTGTACTTGAAGGTTTCTTCGTAAAATGCTAAATGTTTACTTCACGTTTTGGGCTGTAACTTCTTTTTTCTATCTCAGATCTTTACACTTCACATCAAAAAGCTGTTCGACTGGCCGCACCCCCTGTGGAGGGGGCGGCGGGGCCGCGGACACAACTCCCAGCCTTGGACAGCTATTTCTGGTCTCTCTCCCTCCTCTTTTTTTTATCTCTGGATATTCACCTCTATTTATCAGTACTCCCATTTTTAACATGTGATCTTTTCTTGACATTAAAACATGAAATCATTTTTTTGTTTGCGTCACTAAATTCTTTAGCCGGATCAGCCAACATTCTTTGCTATTGTAAATCCTTTTACATAATCAATTTGGAATTCGTTTGTTTGTTGTTATAACAAAACAAAAACCCTATTTTAATAACATTCCTTACTTTTCAATTTCAGCCAAATAAAACCATTAATTTTTTTTAACATTTGTCAAGATAGTCCTCATCTAATTCCTGGCCTAACAAACGCATGTTATATACACTGCATGATTTTGAATATACGCATTTAAAATTATTCTATCTATCTATTTATAGAGATCATATCGCTACAGTTGCCAGTGAAATATGGATGACTAGTGGTATCTCTACCACTCAGACTGTGGACGAAGGGCATGGTACGACACTGTGAAAGTCCCAGAGCCACAACTATTTCATGGATAGGCAGGTATGCATTCTGGGTGGTTCTCATAAACAGCTTTGATAGATCTTTGGAATGCGTTGCATCATAATACAGGCACATAGTAATGATGTTGGTATCATTGACACTGTGAAAGTCCCAGTGCCAAAACTATTTAATGGATAGGCAGGTATGCATTCTGGGCTATTCTCACAAACAGCTTTGATAGAACTCTGTTGCATCATTGTACAGGCACATGGTAATGATACGTGTGGAGTATTATCCTCGTATCAGCTTCCTGCTGTGTGGAGTCCAGAGCAGGCACATACATAACAGACTATCCTGTGAGCACCACGCTTTTCGTCTCTTCTTTGAATCCACCACCCAGAGAGGAGTCCAGTTGCTCATTCCCCCACCATTTCTCACAGAGGAAGCTCAGAAGGTGAGCTTTGTTAGCTGACAATGCAAAAGCCTCCTGTGGATCAGCTTGCTGACTTCATATACTTTGGCTGGTTTTGATTGGGCGTATCTGTGCTCTTGCTCAGTTGACTTAAGGATGGGTTCACTGTACCTGTCACAGCAGAAGTGTATGATCTCAGTGCCAGTTGGCACATCATTTGGCAGCTGGTTCTTTTATCGTTCTTTTATCGTTCAGCGATGGTTCCAAATGTTTCCCCTTTCTGAAAATACCTGTGTCGTATGGCGTACATAGCATCGACAACTACTGCTGTCTTTCTGTCATCTTGCGGCAGGTCAGAGATACTGGTCACTTTGGCCTCCACTTTCAGGATCTTCATTAGGCTTAGTGGTGAGCTTCTTGCCCTATGTCATGTATGTCTTGGGATAATCTTAGCAACTCTAACTTGTTATGGGGCTGGTATTAGTTAAATATGCCCTGTTAGCAAAAGCACTGTTTCACATAGGTGCTGCATTGTGTGGACCCACCCTGTAGATTTCCAGTAGCTAGTTGAGCAGGTTATGCACCCTGGTTATGATCCTGGAAGGTCCTAGATATTCTATCTGGGTCCAAAACTTTTATAACATTCCATGTATGATTTCCGAAAAGAAGGAGTGTTTTCCCCTTGGGTATCTGGATCGTATATGTATTATCGGTATCCAGAAATCTCATAAGCATATTTTCCAGAAGTATAGAATAAGTGAGTACCCAAGAGCTGCGGGTGTTTTTGAAAGCGGCTTTGTACTTACAAGATAATGTTTTCAATCGTTCTTGTGACCTGCAAGATATGTCAAGTGTTTTTGGTGCCGATCTACTGTATCACAACACATGTATGTCTAGGTATTTTCTAAGATACACACGGAAACTTTAATCAGATGGGAACGATACACCTCAAGTATCAGAAAAGGTGGTGGTGTTTTCTTGCATAGCTCATGATATTAAATCTGGACTAAAGACGATAAAGGTTATGGCAGAGACGGGCCGCACGGGTAGGCAAGGTAGGCAAATGCACTAAATTCAATGTATAATTTAGTAAATGGTTACTACCTCTGTCCCATAATAGGTGTTAAATTTACATATAGTATTCGTAGACTAAATGTAACAGTTATTATGGGACAGGGGTAGTATTATTTGTATCCCAGTCATAATTCTCCAGTGCCTTTCAAATTCAGTATAAACTACACGTAAGGATGTCAGTCGCTGACGTTCCGTGGACAACTCTACAATCCAAAGAGAAAGAACTGAGAAAAAAAGGCATTGATAATCCTGCCTTTGCTAGGTTAAATAAACATAAGAGATTCTTCGCTACAGTCAGTTAGGTTGGCGTTGCAATAGAGGCGTGGGAAAATAGACGCGTCTGTTTCGTCGTCGTTTACGTGTTGTTTTAGCTAATTTCTATTTTATTTCAAAGTTTTACCCTGGAAATGATATAAAATGTTTAGAAATCAGTTACTTGAGTACAATGCGATCTAGAATATAGTGCGACCCCTACTTTTTGTAACTAAAGATCAGTAATATATGTATATATGTTATCACCTTTTTTTACACTCGATTAAAATGCTAGCCCCCAATTTTGACTCTGAATATTATATTAAAGTTCTTGCATTTTACACAATTAAATAAGGTATTTGTTTTTGAACTTGTCTTTACATTTTCTTTTAATAAGTAGAACACGTAGAAAATCAATTTGAAAATGTTCAGTGCCATATACACACGCATATTTTAAGTACTAAAATTCAACTAATTAATAAAATTTAATAAAACTTTACTGATTACTGAATCTATTTATGAAACGGTTACTTTGTAAAAAAAGATTTGTGGAAATATTTTCTTACGTATGAATCCTTCCCGTATTGAATTTTATGACATATTAAAAAAATATCGGAGATAACCAAAGGTCTTTATATCGTAAAAGATAAGTTTCTGAAAAGTTTAAATCAATTTTTTTTTCCAAAATTATTCTGATGAAGGTTAATTAATGCCCTGAATCTGAAATATTTTAAAGTGCAATATAAACTAAAGAAGATGCAGGAGAGATCTTGCACAAAGGTCTAGCACAGCTATTCACACAGTGCATAAGAAAAAGAAAAGTTCCTAAAATATTCTCTCCAGGAATAGTGATCCTACTCCACAAGAAAGGAGATAACCGCGACCTTGGCAACTATCGCCCTATTACACTATTACCTAACATATATAAACTATTGGCAACAATATTCACAAACGGACTAACAGGTACTCTAGATGAAAACCAACCAACAGACAGCTTCAGACCATCTCTAGAATCTAGACAAAGTAACTACTCGCTCCTTTACTGCTGCTGAAAAAAGCCGCAGCCAACGACAACTGAAAGAAGCCAAGCACAAAAAATGTGTCCATTTCAAAATGAATTTCTATTGTAAAAAACATTTTCGGGGGTGATTTTCAAATGGGAATTTGCTAAAAACCTGCAAATGGGGTCCCAGGAGTAACCGCAGAAAGCTTCATGGGATTAAGTTGAATGGTCTTTGCGGTAGGCTACCACATACAGACGGGCTTTTGGTGGATTATAATGAGAAGATGTGTCATTACTTTGGGAATATCATTAAGTTTTTAAAACCTACAGAAGCTAACAAACCACTCACGATTTTTCTGCTGCCCTTCAAACAGAAGAGATAGCAGATGTCAAGAAGCTGCAATCCTGTTAAGATGTGCCATTTTATTGAGAGAATCACTGCAGTTGCTAGAATTTAGACTCAGTAATAACTTTAGCAATGCTCAGGACCTTAGAAGTTGTTCTGTTGAAACGTAAATTCCTGATGTTTTTATGAACGTTTTCAGTACATTATTTAATGTCGACCTAGACCCCATTGAAGAATGTGACATCCTCGAAAATGAAGACTATGAAGAATTGGAAATATGGAAGCGTTCAAGTGCAATCTTGAAGAACAAACTTGATTACAAATAATATACTACAACATGTTTTGTGGAGCTAGGTAAACACTGCTACATATGATGATATGGGAATCAATACATGAGGATTGTAAAAGCAAAACATTGATAACAACCTTGAATCATGTTGTGTTAAATATCAGCTTCCTGAAGTTATTCGTCGTCACCACCATAACCTTGCACAGTATGCTTTTAAGCAGTTGCCTAGTGAAATAGTAGCCAGTATTTACCGTGTTTGATTGCGTTAAATACCCGTGATAGTCTTCTTTATATCTAGGAGGGGACTCCCCAAGACAGCCCTAGAGGTGCACAAAAAAGGTTCAAGTATGTTGTGAAACGATATCAACATACATTCACAGCTGTTGCTGCAGATATAGCATTAGCGCGAACCATTAATAGATCTCAAAAGAGCTCATCTGGCATCATAAGGCGCACTAAACCAAATGGATGAACATGTATCGGTGCACTATTCGATAGAAAATCAGTTACAAATATCATCATCATCATCATCAGCCGTTATTAGTCCACAGCTGGACGAAGGCCTTTCCCATCTCCCTCCATGACAACCTATCTTGTGCTAATCTCTGCCAAGTCTTACCGGCAAACTTTTCTATCTCGTCCCTCCATCTTGTGTCTGGCCGTTTCCTACTTCTTTTACTATCCCATGGGCACCAATCTGTTAATCTTTTCCCCCATCTATTGTCATCTCTTCTCGCTAGGTGGCCGGCCCATCTCCACTTTTGTTGTTTAATTAGTTGTATAATATACTTTACTCTAGTCTTTTCTCTGATCCATGTTGATCTTTTTCTATCTCTTAGCGTTACCCCTAGCATTGCTCTTTCCATGGCTCTCTGTGCTATTCTAAGTTTGTTTTCTGCTCGTTTGGTTAATTTCCAGGTTTCGCAACCATAAGTCATGGCTGGTATTATGCAGCCGTTATATACTTTCCGTTTTAGGCACATTGGCAAGGTACCTATCCATATATAGATAATAGGAGGATTAATTATAATTCAATCTATGGATCAATTTACCATCACTGCTTATCTACGTAAATCAAATCATATTACGTTTTTCATATTGTAAATCTTTAGATGAGCTCAGATTGTGGCTGTACTATTATTGGAAGAACATAAACATTGAAGATGTAGATGTGTCAAGGGACATTTATTGAATTCATACTTCTATACCTATAAAATTTGTATCATACTTCTATACCTATAAAATTGGCAAAAACCCTTTTTGATAAAATCTGAAAATGTTTGCAAAACTCTTTGTAAATATTTATTTTATGATAATATAATATCACTTTATTTGTTGTATTAAAAAATTGATAAAAATAATAATAATTGTAATTAAAAAACAAAATCAGTTATCAAAGCATTTCTATTAACCTTATAAATATTAACTACAATATATTGACCCAATTTCCATGCAAATCGGGCCAGTGTTAAAAGAGTTTCGTGATCTTTGATGACGTCAGGGCGGGAAAACCTACCAGGTGGTAGATGTCCACCCAAGTCAAAACTCTCCATACTCAAACTTTCCTAGAGAAACATAGCAAGATCTAGGACTAGTATACAATATGACTATGTTTGAAGGACAAGGAATCCTGACCAGGGCACCACAGCGAAAGTCTGCCATTATGAAAAATGGCCCTAAAACCTTTTGTAACTGATCTGGAATGTTTACCCAAGTTATTCTGACTCACTGAAGTTCCCTCTAGCGTGTCCAATTGATTTCATTAGTCAACTCAAAATTCCTACATAACTCTATTACAGAGCCAGGACTAAATAAAACGCTCCGTTCTGAAATCTTTATACTGTTCTTTCCGTCTGTTTGTACACAAGGTTCTCAGTGAATGTCAATGTAATTTTGTGGAAGGGTTGTAAATAGGCTACGAAAGAAGTCATGAGATTTTGGAGCGGGTCCATACCCAATTATCTCCCTTACGTCCTAGCAAACTGCCGGCAACCACAAAATATCTCCAAAAGATCTCAGCGAATGTCAATGTAATTTTGTGGAAAGTGGGCAATATGCTCCAAAAAGAGTGATTCAATTTTGGAGCGGATCAATACCCATCAATATCACCTCTACATTGTAGTTATCTGTCCACACCACACAATATCTTCAATAGCTCTCTATCTACACGATATCTCCAAAGACTATCAATGAATTTCGATGGAATTATGTAGAAGTGTGGGTAATATGCTACGAAATAAGTAATGTAATTTGGGAAAGGATCCATGCACAATTATCCCCCATACGTCCCAACTAATTGTCCGCACCACACAAGAGCTCCAAAATGTATCTGTCTGACCGCACGATATCTCTAAAGGTTCCCAATGAATTACAATGGAATCCTGTGGCACAGTGGACAAAAGCTACGAGGGAAGTGATTCCAACTTGGAGCGGATCCCTTCACAATTATACCCCTTATGTCTTAGCTATCAGACCACTAAGATGTTTCATTTTCAAAACACGTGTGTATGACATTTGATTGTAAATGGCTCAAAATGTCTTGCTCTGGGGCATATGATATTTGTAAACTTTACTCAGCATGAACTTTCTTTTCCAACGATATACAATATACCCATATTTAATGAGAAACAAGTGGGGGTTTTTTCTGCCTAGGGCACCACATTATAGTTTTTAACTTTCTACTTCGTGGGTGGAAATCACGATCGTCATTTTCAAGTTGGAACAAAGAGTGTTACTGTCAGTGAATCCAGCTCACACCTGCCGGATGTCACATAGCAACTGGATTTCCGTATCAACAGGATTTTAATGACGTTGTTATCTCTTAGCATCACACCTAGTTGCTGATGAAGAAATGGTTATGAATTTAATTCACGTTTTCTCTGAAAACCCTATTTGCTGTTTTATTAATGTAAATCTATTATAACTTGGCATTTTCTCTATTTGGGAAGGAGAACGTCACCGTCAATAGTACCACAGTGAATATCTAATAAGAATCCTTTTAAAGAGTTTATGGAAAATAGAAAAATGAAACGTGAAAGAAATTGTATTTCCGATGTTTAAATATGTAAATTACTCAACGAGCAATCTAATTTAGGTGAACAGCTAAAGTGTGCCGGCAACAGGTATATTACTCTAAAATTGTCCGGACTTTCTAAGATGAAGTATCTAGTTTGAGGTGCAGATAGATCATTCCATTCAAGCATGAAGACCAAACATAATTCTAATCGACATAGAATTTATATAATAATACTTGTAAATGCACTAACGAGTAAGAGATAGAAATTGAAGAAAAAGATAATTCAATCACTGTAGAATGTGAAATGATAATAGCATTCATTATCACCGAAGGACTAGAACGTTTCTGAAGCGTCTTTTAATAATAATGAACCAAATAGAAATCCAGAGTAAACTAAGGAACTGAACATTTTCTATCTTGAACGGATTTCTATTATTTTCCCAAACCAAATCTAAATGCCTCATGTAATAGTGACTGTACGTTATTATTGGGTAGCTATAAGGCAAAGACTACTACGCTCCTCGCTGTCTACGTTATATTTTGAGTTCAGACGATGTCGTTATATACTCTCTGCTGAATGATTAGCTACACTTAATAAATAATTAAATAGAATTGCTCTCGTGGTCATTTTTGGGGTCAACAACGTGATATCACATCTGTAGACATGTGGATAGTTATAACTTTAAGAAGTCTACAATTAAAAGATGATATCACTCCTACCACCAAACTGTAAAGACAATTATTGCAAACTTTCAATTTCACGGACAACAATAGTTTTCCCCAGTTAATGGACGTTGTAGCCTCAGTTAACGACACAACAGTTATACAGGTATGCAATCTCTTATCCGAAACCATTGGGACCAAACACTTTTCGAAATTAGAGGTTTTTCGGATTTCGGATGGTAGTACAGGTACTGTATAGATGATGACAGATGCTTCACTTTATGCATGGGGAATCTGCAGGCCTTTTTAACATTTTCATACTCTTCAAAGTCAAAGGATCAGCAAAGATAAACTGAATATCCGCAAGCGGCAGAGGCATGTTTCACTTGTAGGAGAACTGAGGCTGACTCAGAATAATAAATTCCTATTTTCTCTACAATGCCTGGTAGAGCGGAGCGGAAATAAACTAGACGACCTTGGTCCCAATTCTAACTAGCAATTCTGTCCGTTGAAACGCCTGCAAAATATAATAAAAAATATTGTTGGATTTGGTTTCGCAAGATATGATCTAGGAAGGCGTTCTGTGTATGTCGCAGGACCGCTGGGGGCTATTCAGGATGTGTCCTGTCACAGAGCCTGCAGTGTAAAGTCTGATAAGTTGTAGGATAAGTATGAATCTCGGGTTCCACAACTCTTTCCTCTTCTCTTCAATACTGGTTCTGTGGTTTATATACATATACACGAGATGCTAACCGGATATCTGGCTCGCACGAACCGAATGTTGTAGGGAATCTTTCTGCTACCTTTTGTGTATCAATGTGCATACATAAGGCAAAGAAATGCATCGAAGGAGACGGTGGAAACTAAGTGGTAGGGTAAATCATTTTTTCATGATCAAAGTCGTCAGACCTTTGAGTAGTACCTCCTAAACATAGTTATTTATTAAATATAGCTTAGTTTTGGCCCAAGTCAACAAGTATGGGTTACCAAGTGAGTTTTGAATACTCTCTACCCAATAGTAATGGCCTACTTGATTACCCATTACTCAAGTACGAGCCGGAAGAGATGATGATGATGATGATGATGATGATGATGATGATGATGATGACGACGACGACGACGACGACGATGATGATGACGACGACGACGACGACGACGATGATGATGATGATGATGATGATGATGATGATGATGATGATGATGATGATGATGATGTAGCTGGAAGGTGAGAAAGTTTCCCCATTGCTTTAAAATACGTATCCACAGTGTCTAGGTGGAAACACATTGCTGTTGCATGACCTGAGAAACCGCTTTAAGGTTATTGTATAAGCGTAGTCAGTTGATTTTTAGTTGTACGTGAGCTCATGAATCTGATGTTTCATGGGAATGCTTTTATTCAGAGCCCCCATGAGAGCCCTAAACTCTTTGATTTTGACATTTCTCGACTCAATCTTTCTTCTGTTCTAAAACTGATATAAAAGAAATATAACTTTGACTTTATTCCTAAGTTTCTGCCAGTCCTTCATCTGATCATCATTCATCTCTTTTGATTCACTATTCGAAGAGAATAATTACAGTGAATAGCTACACCTGAACAAATTTCCATTAGAACAGGTGGTCGTGTGCATATATCAATAGTCAAAGTTCTGACGTAAAAGTCGCTACGTTATCAAGTTCAGTATCAAGTGTTCAACGCATGAAACATGGAATCTTTACATCTCTTACGTAGAGCATATTTCCGAGTTCAAATTAAATCCTGATGAGGCTCGGCTTGATGACGTCAAAACATGCTATTCTAACAAGTTTAAATTCAACACTCCTGGGTTTAAGAAATCACAATATTTCCGCCAGACGGATATCCTGCCTTATTCCTTACATGGATTGGGTATTGTGATATTGTGAAAGCATTAACTGGAAACAGACTCTTCAAACGTTCGTTCCTATGTTCCAACCACGTAAACAGGAATGGTCTATGGTTTGTATATAAGGAGAGCATGATTCCGATTTCATCAGTGTTCAACTGATTCGAGCAGAGTTCGTTGCTAGAACTGCCCTGAGAATCACTCGTCTTTTATTGAGATTATTTATTGTAATCAATAATTGCAAAACCAGTCATGTTCCGACCAACTTTCATTGTAGCTGCACTTTGTCTATTAGTGGTGAGTTTGTTTGCACAGAATCTTGTTATTCTGCTTTTTTGTTGTCAAATTTCAAAGTTAACCAGGAAATAACTGTAGATTTTCATTTGTTCTTCATTTTCCGAAGCGGCGATGTTAATATTTTTAAGAATCTAAAGATATCCACTTTTGGAGAATATACAGAGAAGTTTAATATACATGCTTTTGATGAGTCAGAATTAGTGTATTTTAACTAATGTGTTGCTGCGTGTGTATGTTGTTGTATCAGTAAGTAAGCATTTATTTTACCTAACAAATATGTATTATTTGTTATCCAATATAATCTCCTTCCATGTCAATCTACTTCAGTTGTGAATATTAATAACATAGATCTAACATTATACAGTGAAGATACAGCTAATAATTATGTGTTACAGGCCCTGAAGTTTAGCCAGACAACCTTTTCTTTTCTATTTTTTGTTAGCTAAAATAACAGTGCACCAATCGGGGTCTTAGTTTACTGAATGCAAGCTAATTTCAGGGAAATCTATTGTTGCAACATCGGACGGAAATTTAGGCTTAGACAAACATTTTGTATTAAATCGGTCACATAGAAATGTTATAATCATCTAATTTACATTAAAACAGTAAATGTTTCTTTTTAATGATATGCCGATTTCTTTTTTTCAGGTCGCCATTGAAGCTAGACCCAAATCAAGTGAGTACCATTTCCCGTAATTTGTTGAACTTTTCTCCTCAAAAGCATGACTTATGACAAAAACATTAACGTGCTTTCTTTAAATCTAAAATTTCTTTCGCTAAAACAAACCAAGGTAGTTAGGAAATTGACAAAAATACCTTAATGAGATCAATGTCACTTTGCATATGTTTGGAAAAGGTTGGAATGTTAATGACTCTTCTCAAAGTTAATAGAAAATAGAAAATAGAAACAGAATATCAATAAAAATAAAAATAACATTTTAAAAAAACATTTAAATTTGAATAAAGACGTCCCAATATTAAAACGATTTTTTTTCAATTTTCAGAATGCATCGAAAAAGCAGCCGACATCATGTTTGTGCTAGATTCTTCGACCAGTATTTGGATTAGGAACTACAGAAAACAGCTCAAATTCGTCGCTGGCCTTGTAGACAGTTTCGGTGTGGGCAACGGCAAATCCAGAGTCCGTGTCGGTGTCATAACATACAGTGACCAAGCCCACCTGGAATTCTCTTTAGACCGTTACACTGACTCTGCCGAGTTGAAAAAGACCATCTTAAACATTCCTCACAGAACAGGAAGTACCAACACGGCTGATGCTCTCAGGTTACTCAAAGAACAAGTTGAACCTAATATGAAAAATAGCAAAGGACCAACCATAGCCGTTGTAATTACAGATGGCTATTCAATGGACCCTCATGCTACAAAAGTAGAAGCTAAGAAACTGCATCAGCTTGGTATTAATGTTTATGTTATTGGTGTAGGCAATTCGACAATGTACGACATCGATGAACTGAAGGCAATTGCAAGCGATCCAGATAACGGTGTTTATACTGTGTCCAGTTACTCAGCATTGAAGGAAATTAGACAAACATTCTACGTTAACGTATGCGAAGGTATGTTTACAAATGTTTTTACTGATTGATAATGCTTTTATCTAACAAATTCATTCATGTTTTTCTTATTTTCTTTATTTTTTAGAGGGTAACACTCAGTTGATAATGTATCTCCTGAATATTGTAACGGACGATTTATAGATATTTGAACACAATTCTTCTGTATAAAGTCTAGCGATATGTTGTTTCTTTTTTTTTTACATAATTAAGTTTCCTTAATATTTGCTGACTTAATACTATTGTTTCGATTAAACAAAACTATCGTTCTTGGAGAAACTGATCCCTGTAAAATACGAGAAGCAACGCGATGCAACGAGTAGTAAAGGGGAAGTAATTTTAAAAGCTATGGTACAGAGGATTGTATTGATTAATGAAACGATGTTGTATTAAATTTAGGGTTAGACGTAGAGTTAGGGTTATTCATTAATTAGAGCAATTTGTATTCGTAATAAATTATATCTTTGCCTCGCATCTCGTTGTTTCCATTGCTTTTACCCCGACCCCTGTAAAATTGCATATTTTCCATTATGACACTGAGTCAATCAATTTCTGAGGATCCCCTCCCCCTTTATGTATGGTCATGCAAGACTAGAAGAGCCACTTACTTATCACAAGTTGAAAGTGTGTAACTTAATAAATCTATTCCAAAAGGTACCACTGAATAATATTAACCTGAAGTTAATAGTACCCGTCAAATATTTGTTATGTATGGATAGATTATACAAACTATCTGGAAATGCGCCCCCGGTCGGCTTTTCCTCTAGATATTACAATAAATAATTAATAATCATTATAATAGTATAGATTAAAAATAAAAGAATTAATTCTTTTATATTTATTCAAGGGAGGTTACTCTTCCCACATATATTGTGTCCTCCTTTTTGGGAAAATAATTTAAAATTCTACTACATAATTGAAATAATTATATCTAAATTCATTCATATGATAAAATACGATGAAATTCTAATTATGTACAGGGAGAAATTAATATGGCTACTTCGAAAAATTCAAGAAATAACGTCTATTTCTGTCATAAGGAATCATTTTAGAAATCTAAATAATTTGGCATCAATTAAAAGCGTTATACTTAATTTGTATTCTGAAAACTCATTCTTCAATTGGCTTTAATTTTTTTTAAAGAAACCACTACACCAAAGATTACAACTACCACCACCACAACAACTGCAGCTCCTACCACCACCACGACAACTGCAGCCCCTACCACCACCGAGACAACTGCAGCTCCTACCACCACCACGACAACTGCAGCTCCTACCACAACTGAAGAACCTACCATTGCATACCCTACCATCATCACTGAGGCTCCTGCTCCTCCTACTACTACAGCTACTGAGGTTCCTAGTACAATTACAACAACAGTTGCAACAACTACCAAAATGCATACGACAGAAGCAACAAAACCCGTAAAAGAACCTCGTAAGTTCATTTTGATCATGATTCGAAGAAAAAGTTTTAAATCTTTCACTCTATCGTATAATTTCAAGTGGTCTAGACGATCATCATCCTCAATTGTATAAGGAAACATATTTTAAGATAGGAAATTAGTAAGATTAATCATTTCGTTGTTTAATTAATTAATTAGGAACAAATGAAAATTATTATTGTATGAGTTATGCATTGATTGCACCCGGATGCAACATACATCTAGAGAACGATGAAGAGGCCATCGGCTGAAAACAGCAAATATGAGGATACTAGTCTTAGTAACTTATGGAATCATTATACTTGTCTCATAATATCACACAACACAATTATAATCCTTTCACAACAAGAGTCATATTGACCAGTGAGACGTTAGGCATAGACCCAAGATCTTCTAATAAAAGACCAGAAGATATAGCAATCCAAAAAGCCACAGAAATCACTTTGTCTTCAGTAATTGTAGAATTACATGGAACCTAAGAGACTTGTCACTTTACCCCCAGTATTAACCACAATCGAAATTGCATGCTGCCTGCGTTTTTGCTTAGAAAAACAGTTTTACATCTTGACATTATTTGTATTATTAGACTTAAAGTTTACTATAATCAAGTATAAACTATTAAATTCAAGTCGAAAAGTTCTTCTCTTCTTCCTGTATAGAAGATTGAATACAAAGTTCGGTCGTTTTAAGTTTAAATGCACGCAAAAAAGGTTCCTTATAATCCTTTATACTTGTCTTGCAATTATAATGATATTATATTATTTAAGAATCCCCAGTTATGGAACTGGTTATATCGATTTTGAAAACATATCGAAAATGAAATTCAATGAATGCTTTATCAATATAAGCAACAACTGTAATACTAATTGTATAATCAACAAGAGTTAGAATAAAGTCTGTCCGATAGCAAAAACTTCCCATTTAGTATAGTATTTTTATATTTCATATTTTCCTTTTCAGAAAATGCTCAACCTGAATATCCACAAAAGGATCAATCAAGTAAGTATAATTATCGCTTATCGTTTTAGTATTTGTATATAAGTTTATTGAGTTTTCATTATACACACATATGATATTCTCTCATGTATGACGCACTTCAAATTCAATGTGGCAAATGAGAAACAACCGAAACAGATACAAGCAGCCAAGAATGAGGATTGAATTCACCAATTCAAATGCCACATGCCCAACCCAAATTACGAACACTTTCTGCAGAGTGATAGTTCGCAAGCTAGTCTCGCAGATTACACTAAGTTAGTAAATACCAGGCTAAATGAAGTTTAGTAAATAGTTACCAGTGTAGAAAAACAACTTTGTATCTATCACTCATATGAGTAATGACGTTATTCCGTGGGAGAATTTCAAAATCTCACTCTATATTTTTGTGTTAGATGATGTTACCAAGAACTCGAATATTAGGGGAAAAGTGCGTTTTACCTGTCAGAATGATACTCTTATTACACATGTTAGGGATATATAAAAGGCATAGATTACTTAGAAATAACAGCAATGTATAATATATAAAAGATCTCTTAACAAGCACTGTACCAATCATAAATCTTGCATTTCACTCCCTAAAAAGAATGTTTGTTGTTTTTTGTAATAGTTCGTTAAACAGAGTTGTTTATATATGAATGACAAATTCTTAAAAAATATTTTTTATCACTTTAATAGGCATCATCCTGTTCGGCTACGACCTTGTTGCTATCGGAGCCTACGGTTCCGGCATGATCAACCAATTCATCCGTATTATCCTTCCATACACCGGCTACGGACATTTCGGTGTTGTCTCCTATGGCTATTGCCCAACCGACTTCAACATCCCAATCACATCTTTAATGGGCAAGGACACGTCCACTATTAAAAACAACATAGTTGCTGACGGTAAACTACCCAATCTGGTCGACGTCGTACGAAAAATGAGAAAAGACTTGCATACCCGCTCTCTCAAGAAGGCCAAAATCGGCATTATTGAAAACCAGGTTGCCGTTTTGTTTGTCGACCCGTCCGTCACCACCATTACCCCAGAATTGACCAAGGAAATCGAAATGCTTAAAAAGAATGGTGTCAAGCTGTATTTAATCAATGTCGCTACCTGCAAATGGCCACAGCCTAGTCAGTTCTACTCTATGAGCAGTCAGCCCTACCACAAGTACATGTTCAGCGCCCCTTCATACCACCAACTGGTACTTAAAGCCCAACACAACCCTCTCCACTTTAAATCAATGTACAAGCAATCAGTCCGAAAAGTGTACAAACCCCATAAAAACCAAATAAGTTAAAATATCAACTAAAACGCAATGTTTTCATTTCTGATGACTTTATTAACAATTAACTTTTAGATGAGCAGAAAGGCCTCCCAATCACAAAGGTT
>VCCN01003571.1:2826268-2840850 GCA_006491835.1 Architeuthis dux | reverse complement strand
TTTCCTACTACTACAACTACTGAGGTTCCTAGTACAATTACAACCCCCAAAATGCATACGACAGAAGCAACAACATCCGTAAAAGAATCTCGTAAGTTCATTTTGGTCTTGATTCGAAGAAAAAGTTTTAAATCTTTCGCTCTATCGTATAATTTCAAGTGGTCTAGACGATCATCATCCTCAATTCTATAATGAAACATATTTTAAGATAGGAAATTAGTAAGACTAATCATTTCGTTGATTAATTTACGATTATTGGGATACAACATATTATTATTGTATGGGTTATTCATAGATTTCATTCGGATGCAACATACATATAGGGAAGGTTGAAAAGACCATCGGCTGAAAGTGTGTGATGAAAACAGCAAAGATGAGGATATTAGTCTTAGTAACTTATAGAATCATTACACTTGTTTCATAATTTCACACAACACAAGTATAATCATTTTACAAAAATAGTCACACTTGTGCCCATAAACAAATTGACGATCTTCCAATAAAAGACTAGAAGATATAGCAATCCAAAAGGCCACAGAAATCGCCTTGACTCCAGTAATTCGAGAATGACATGGAATTTACAAAGTTCGTGCGTTTTAAGTTTAAATAAATAAAATAACATTATACTCCTTAGTAATCCTTACATTTATAATGATATTTTATTATTTAAGAATCCCCAGTTTCACTTTAACAGACATTATCATGTTCGGCTACGACCTTGTTGCTCTCGGAACTTACGGTTCCAACATGATCCACCAATTCATCAGTTCACTCATTCCATACACCGGCTACGTACATTACGCTGCTGTCTCTTATGGCTATTTCCCAATCAGCTTTAATGTGCCAATCATATCTTTAATGGGTAAGGACCCGTCAACTATAAAAAAAAAAACAGCGTCGTTGCTGACCGTAAACTACCCAATCTGGTCGACGCCATACACAGAATGAGAAATTTCGTGTATATCCGCTCTTACCAGAACCCCAAAAGCGGCCATCTTGTAAAATAGTAAAATTGTTTGTCGACACGTCCGTCACCACCATTACCCCAGAACTGACCAAACAAATTGAAATGTTGAAAAGGATGGTGTCAAGCTGTATTTGATCAATGTCTGTACCTGTCCATGGCCACAGCCTGATCATATCTATTCTATGAGCAGTCAGCCCTACCACAAGTACATGTTCGACGCCCCTTCATACCGCCAATTGCTACTTAAAGTTCATCACACCCCTCTCCACTTTAGACCAATCTACAATCAATACGCCCCAAACATTTCCAAACCCCAAAACATTACCTTTAAATTTTAAGTTAAAATATCAACTACAATGCAATTTTTTAATTTTTTATGTCTATTATTAACAGTTAACTTTTACAAATCTCCTTATATAACTATTTCATCAAACTTTCGATCTCATTTTAAAATTGCTCAGTAAAGATTCCCACTTTACGTGGGTTCGAATCCTAACAGAGTCCAGTTTATTTTTTAATATTTCATACACTTAAAAACCTACACAAAATATAATTTCGGGAAATAGTTTTAATTGACTAATTACAATTTGATTGTTCCAACTTCTTTGCAGTAAAATCACCAGTAAATTAATTTTAGATGAGGAGAAAAGTCTCCCAATCGCAATGGTTATATTGTCTGTATATAAGTAAAATGCATTTGACCCGAAACAGGATTAACGTTGCTGGCAACTTTAATCTTATTTTCAACTGGTGACTGATGTCAAATACCGCAAGGGTTGCTTTATCCAAGCGAGCGACGCAAAGCAAGTGAGCGTGGGTATTGATCAATACCCATACTTTTCTATATAGAAATGATGTCCGTTGCAAGTCTATGCACACCAAAACCACAGAACTAAATGTTATAAAGATATAACAGAATATAACACAACCCAACGGATAACATAGGCTACAGAAAAAATAGGACACCCACCCACCCCCAGCTTGTTAAAGATTTAGGTGTTTTTCATCTAAATCTATATACTTTTGGTTGCGTCTGGATGTTAGAAATTGCTATTTAGATAGATTTCAATGAAATAAGTAATATATTCATTTAATTTATAGTAAAGAAATAAGTATTATTTCTAATAAAATAAGCAATATATTAATAAAGTATTTGTTGACGATTAAAGTTACATTTAATTTATTATTAATACATTTCCTAGATTTTAGATATATATCTGGGAAATCTAGATGTTTCTAGATGTTCTTTTACGCAAATTCAGATGTAGACATAAAAATATAGTTGTCAACGCAGGTTTTTACAGAGAAAGCGATAATATTTTGAAAGAAAGTCATTCTCAATCATGTTCTAAACGAATACTATTCCAGGAGTAATTTACGAGATTACAACTACTCCAAGGGGCTTAAACTAAACTCCCAAGTACTGGAAATTGTAAAATCCATGGCAGAGGACCGACGAGCATGGAGAGATCGTGACGGCTGGCAATAAATACATAGATATAAATTGTTATATTAAATTTACATTGGTTTTTATTCTATTTTACACTGTAAGGATTATAAAGTCTGAAGCTTGAAATTACTCCTTAGTTGTAAGAAACGAGTAAAATGTATAAACAACTCGTTTACTTATGATGGTAACAATCTTTAAAAGGGAAGTAATCCATGTAGAGACTTTTCTTTTACGTAATGTTTTGCCAAGAGACTCCTTATAATAAGTCACTGCGTGACAAATCTTGTCTGAAGACGGATCAGAAACCATTTACTCTTCTTTAGCTGGTTTCCAATTTTTGAATTTGTCAGACGCATACTCTATTATATTGTAGTTGTTACAAAGGGAGAAGTACTTCATTATCAAAATTCAGGTTTTGTGTTGCATCGTGACGACACGAGCTGTGAGTGTTTATTCATTCGTGAATGAATTCCACTGCCTGACCCAGAGATTGGGTCTCAAAATCACCAGGTAAACTGCAAAACTTACACAACGATTTTATCTACTAGGCCATTTCCCAAAGGACCAAATAACAGAAGAATTAACTAATACAACATATCTTCTAGAATGGACAGCGGAATGAGAACCGTCTACTACCGAGGATTGAATAAAGGGATCGGTTCGAAACTCCAAGAATGTTACCGAATACGTCAGGCACCCGGGGAAGACCGGAGGTTACAACGGCCAGAACATTGTGACTATATTAACCAAGATGAGGACAACGAATAATTCAGTGTGTATAATGGTTGCAGTTTAATTAATTACAAGGGTGTCATCAATAGAGTAGTAGAATATTTTACACCTTTAATGATGATAAAACCAACACTGAAAATGCGGAATAAATATGACTGCGATGTACTTGTTACATAACGTTAGAACTTTGCTATGCTTTTCACATTAGAAGATATACGTGGCCAAGGATCAATAAGAAGTATAATTTCAGGTTCCATGGGACCTGATCTCCCAGACTGTACCTCCACATTGCACATGGCTATTCCCTGATGCATTTCAACGCTAAATGGCCTTGTGCCGTATAGCATCAAAGTGGGGTGGTCTTAAGATATCATACATCTGATGCTGTTTATTTTAAACGTATGGCTTTTGAACGCCTTAAACTGCAAATCTTGTTCAATGATTAATAGAGATATTCTTTTAGGTATAAATAACTAATGTTGGACGAGCGCCCACCGTAGCACAATGGTTAGCAGGTTCGTCTCGCAGACAATTCGCGTGATCTCTATTCAATGTCTCACAAATCTGGCCGTGTGCTAGTCTAAGCTAATCTTAATAATTCACTATTTGGGCGCCTCGCCATGGATTAATGGTTGCAAGTTAGACTGTCTTCTGTACCGTACTAAGCTAACCTTTGTAAATATCAATTAAGTAGATATGCAGGTGAACTGGTATTTGTAAGTGGCCAGGGCAAATTCATCTGTCAAGACATGGAATTTGAAATGGTTTAACACAGTCAACTGCATACCTCAAGTGTCACTCATCTAATTTACAAAATATCTTGATATGGATAACTTTGTATCTAATGTTAAGATTATTTTTTCAAGTAATACAATATATTTTCATCCATCCATCAAGAATCAAACCTTTTGACATAATAACATTTCACAGTGTGGAAATAGCATAGAAAATATTAAGCATTTCATTGCGTAATTATCCATTTTGTTAGCCTAAATAGCCATTCTTTGCTTCGATGGGTTTGCTTATCGAATGGTACTCACATCCTCCGAGAATGTGAGCGCGCTGCATAGAGGTCAATCTTTTAGGTCTAGGTTTGAAATGTAATTAGCTGTGAATTTACAAAATGGTGGAAATCATCTTTTCGGGGTGTATGTCTGTTTGTTTTTATTCTTTGTAGCCTATGGTATTCTCAAGGTCATGTTATATATGCCTGCAAACTTTCGTCTTAATTGGTTCTGTGGTTTAGGCGTGCATAAATGTGTAACAGACCCACTGAAGGTTTACCCTGGGAGCACCGGGGACAGGCACATGTAGGTGGGTGAGGAATGATGTGACAAGATGTATACCTATAGTCCGGCCGTTTTAACCTCAAAATCGGCTCTACTTGGAACAACTTTGTACCAAGTTAAGTTTGGTATCGTTAGATTGAGCTGAATAACATATAAAAGATCCACCAAAATCCAAGCATGGGAACAATTCTTACAGCAATGTTACTGAAGGTACCTATTTTGCCCAACATCAGGTAGTGCGGTATTATTCATGCTTGATAGAAATTCGATTGGTTGACCTGAAATTTTCAATTCCGCTATATTTTTATACTTTTTATTGCATTTGTGTCATTTGGGCTACCAATTCTCAATGGAAATAAAATTGTAATGATGAATAAGGACAGAAAACCCCCAGAAACTCTACAAATTGGCATACATTGCAAAAGAAAAATAGGACATGGAATTGAGTTGTCACTTCTTGTGATATATCATATCCATTCAAGGATCTATTGGACAATTTGATCCTTTCCTGATCCTTTGATTGCTGTGTTTACCTTTCAATTTAGAAGCACTTGACATTAACTGATGAGTATAATAACACTATTATTCCTAGGAATATTAAAATTACATTCGTAATAAAACCAACTCAAGCAGCAGAGAAGCACAGGCAGTTGGATGATACAGTAGTTTATATTACAGTTGTCAAATGAAAGTTGCTGCTATCACTGGTGTACTAGGAATCAGTGCAGATATAATTTATCACACAGGTAAGGTAATATTGACTTCAAATTGTGTAATATTGAAACTAAATTCACTTTTAATTAAGGTAAATCTACACTAGATCAATGTTAAAGGTTCAAGTTCCAATCCTCCGCAACTTTCAGCGTTAGCTGTGTTGAATTTTCTTTTGCCATGAAGTGCTAAAGAAATGTCTTACTCTAAATGTATTGTAATATCATTTATGACAATGGCAGAAGGACTGTATTGCTACAATTAATGTATGTTTTTTATGCTGACATCACGAAAGAAAGCAATTTCAGTATATAAGGAAAAACATATCAAAATCACTATTTTGTTTGTATGTACCAACTTTTCTTTTCATGTATGTCTCTTGTTTAGACTTCCACCAAAGCATTGAATAACCAAAAGCGACGCATGTATTTGACATATTTGATTAGTCATATTTGTCGTACATATCATATTGGAACATCATAGAACCGCCAACTGAGGTAATAACAGCATTCAAGTAAGATTTATCTAGTTAATGCTGAGATATTTACATATTGTCAATATAAATGCCATATCATCCTAGAAGGGTCAGTCCTAATAGCAGTGTTGTTTTAACAATGCTATTAGGACTGACCCTTCTAGGATGATATAGCATTTATATTGACAATATGTAAATATCTCAGCATTAACTAGATAAATCTTACTTGAATGCTGTTACAGAAGCTCTAAGATATACCAATTTTTAGAGGATTGCGATGGTTCAAGATTTGATGTCGAAAGAAATCCTGAAGAAGTCTTAATTTAGTTGTGTGCAAAAAGACACATGGGCTTGCCGATTGTTTGCAAAAGTTCCTGCAAGTCCTGGTCAAATCGTTTGTAAAACTGCGTTGGAGATATGCATCAGGTATGAAAGCCACAGTTATAGCAGATGGAGCTGATGTTCTTGTTTTTATTTTGTACCCCTGGACTAATGGAATGGCAGATGTGTTTTTTCGGTCAGAAGCTAAGAAAGACAAACACAACACTGTACCTTTGTATTCGATTATGGAAATTCCAGCACACCTTGGGGACAACTTGAAGAGTCTCATCCTTTTTATGCATGCCTGGTCAGGGTGTGATAAAACATCTTCGATATATGGTCAGGGGAAAATAAGCACTTTAAACAGACTAAAGAAGTCAGAGTCACTTCAGCAGACATGCTCGATATTTGGGGCTGATGAAGACCAACTTTCTGATGCTGGATTAATACTATTTGTAGCAAGCTATGGGGGTGCAAAGGAGATTCCCTCACCCATCTGAGGTACCAGAAGTATATGGACATGGTTGCTTCAATTTCTATGAAAATTGCACCACAAAGGTTACCGCCCACAGAGCGAGCAGCACACTTTTCACTGCCTGCGCGTTCAATATCTAATCCGTGTGAGGAAAACCTTCGATAGTTGTAGTGAAGACCCACTAGAATGGGGATGGAAGATGATTAACAATGAGTTTATGCCAGTTATGACGGATGCAGAGGTTGCACCAGAGAATTTTCTGCAAGTGTAAAATGTCATCAAAGAATGTGTGTGCTACAAACTTGTGCTCTTGTAGGAGGAGTTGACTTAAATGTGTTGCAGCGTGTAGAGGCTGCAAAGGCGATGACGGTCATTATGACCGTCATCGCCTCTGCAGCCTCCACATGACCGTCATCGCCGAGGAGCCTTTAGTTGTAAACGATGATGATGTTAATGGTGATGGTTTTATATATTCCAGGCTGCTGTGTGAAAGTCTAAAATATAATAATGCATGGATGCATATCAATTTTGATGATGCATTTCACGTTAACTTTAGATATGTTTTATGTACATACAGAAAGTATCTTAATAATATGCAAGGTTTCTTTGCAAATGAGTTATTATATTTCATTCAGATGCTTTTTCAATCTTTAAATTCGTGAAGGTCACAACGAATAGTGTAAAAACACCATAAAGATATAAGGAAATTCTTCGACATTCGTGGTTTCCATTTCTAATGGTATGACTTTTGTCCGCATTGAGTGAGAATTTTATGTTTCACGCCGAGTTGTCTTGGTTTGTCTTACATGCTAATCTGGTCTGAAAATTACCCTCAAATACAAGAAAATTTCCCAGACTTCCTGTCAGTCATTTATTATTTATTAATGTGAATTAGTCATTCAGTGTTGTATAACTACAGTAAAAAGTGAACAGCGGTTGCAAAATGTAACATTTAAGTTCAGTAAAGAAAACTGTAAAAAGGGTTCCCGTGGTTGGATTTTGGTGTATTTGAAATATGTTTTTCAGCATAAAATTGCGCTTCTAATGATATTAAATTCATCTTGGCACAAATCCTGATCGCCTATGGTTGAATCAGACCACTAGTACGTTGTTTGGATTTATATGTCCAGCTATAATATCTGTGGCCGGATAATATATCCACGTTGTCAGGTATTATGTCTCCAGCGTTGTTACACTTTGGGTGGTCCAAGTTAATTTCTTGTAGCCAACTATGTTGTTTTAATAATAATGAACCAAATAGAGTAGAGTAAACTAAGGAACTGAACATTTTCTCTCTTGAACGGATTTCTAGTATTTTCCTAAACCAAAACTAAATGCCTCATGTAAAAGTGAATGTACGTTATTATTGGGTAGCTATAAGGCAAAGACTACTACACTCCTCGCTGTCTACGTTATATTTTGACTTCAGACGATGTCGTCATATACACTCTGTTAAATGATTAGCTACACTTAATAAAGAATTAAATAAAATTGCCCTCGTGCTCATTTTTGGGGTTAACAGCGTGATATCACATCTGTAGACAATTGGATAGTTATAACTTTAAGAAGTCTACAATCTAAAAAGATGATATCACTCCTACCACCAAACTGTCTAGACAATTATTACAAACATTGAATTTCACGGACAACGCCGAGTTTCCCCCCGGTTAATGGCATTTGTAGCCTCAGTTAACGACATAACAGTTATATAGGTATGCAATCCCTTATCCGAAACCCATTAGTGCGGGGGCCAGCAGGGCCTACCGTGCAGAAAGATTTCGAATTCCGAAAAGTGTTTGGTCCCACGTAGGCCGCGGGCCTTCGGGGCCTTCGGGGCCTACCGTGCACCCCCGCCCATGATTCTATGAGTAGGGTACCAAAATGTTCCTTAGGATGTTCACTTTCAGTAAAAAGTTGTTTCCAAGAAAGAAGTTGGGAAGAACTCATTTGCATAAAACAAAATGGCCGCCAGCACACACCAAAAAAAACAAAATGTCATACCTCGTCTCCCAGTTGACATATCTGAGTGCTTTAAAGGGCTAAATCATGGTTTTCAGACATGAGGAATTCAAAAATACATTTTAAGGAATAAATTCATAGGTATTCTAGTATCTTTCGGATTTTGGAATGGTAGTACAGGTGCTGTATCGATAATGACAAATATTTCCGTTTATGCTTCTCGGTGTTACCATAGGGGAATCTGCGGCCCTTTTTAACATGTTCATACTAATATCCGTAAGCAGCAGAGGCACGTTTCACTTGTAGAAGAACTGAGGTACAACTGCGTGGCGTGGGTTGAGCCAAGGCTGACTCAAAATAATAACTTCCGATGTTCTCTACAAGGCCTGGTAGAGCGCAGCGGAAATAAACTAGATGACCGTGGTTGAGTATGGGTCGCATTGGTCATGTTGGGCGCTAAACGCAAGCTTTGGTATGCAGTCGACATCCATGGAAACATGTTCTGTTTTCCGAGCTTTTCGGTTCTCAGAATTTCGGATAAGAGATTGTGTACCTGCTGTTTTCAGTTATTCGGATTTCTTAGATGAAGCAATGTAATTATAACTCCTGGGGGTAGTTTTTATTTCATCTTATTATTGCTGGTTTTCCTATCATAACGATCTGATCATTTTTTTCATTTGTTTTACATGTTATGGTCGTTGAGTAATTGGTATCCATTTACAAGTTAATGATTAGCTTCTTTGCTTGCAATTCTGTCCGTTGAAACTCCTAAATAATATAATTAAAAATGTTGTTGGATTTGGTTTCGCAAGAAAAGATCTGGGAAGGCTTTCTATGTCTGTCGTAGGACCGCTGGTGGCTGATCAGACCTATACGGAAGATATATGTCCTGCGACAGCGCCTGGAGTGTAAGGTCTGATAAGTTGTAGGATAGGTATGAATTTCTAATGAATCTCGGGTTCAACAGCTCCTTCTCTTCTCTTCAAAACTGGTTCTGTGGTTTATATACATATACACGAGATGCTAACCAGAAGTCTGGCTCGCAAGAATCGAATGTAGTACGGAATGTTGCCGCCACCTTTTGTGTGGCAGTGTGCATACATAAGGCAAGGAAATACATCGAAGGAGACGGAGGAAACAAAGTTTTATGGTAAAAAATGTTTCATGTTCAAAGTCCTCGAACCTTTGAATAGTACCTCCTATACATAGTTATTTACTAAATTTAGCTTAGTGTTGGTCCAAGTCAGCAAGTATGGGTTACCAAGTGAGTTTTGAACAGCTAGTAGTAATGTTCTACTTATGTCTGCCCATTACTCAAGAGAAAGTCGGTATATATCGACATCATCAGCAGCATCATCATCATCATCATCATCAGCAGCAGCAGCAGCCGTTATACGTCCACTATTGGACAAAGGCCTTTCGCATCTCCTTATATGACCACCTATCTTGTGCTAACCTCTGCCACGTCTTACCGGCAAACTTTTCTATCTCGTCCTTCCATCTTGTGTCTGGTCTTTTCCTACTCCGTTTACTGTCCCATGGGCACAATTGATTAGTCTTTTCCCCCATCTATTGTCCTCTCTTCTTGCTAGGTGACCAGCCCATCTCCATTTTGCTGCTTAATTAGTTAGATAATATTCTTCACTCTAGCCCTCTATCTGATCCATGTTGATCTTTTTCTATCTCTTAGAGTTATCCCTAGCATTGCTCTTTCCATGGCTCTCTGTGCAATTCCTAGCTGGTTTTCAGCTCGTTTGGTTAGTTTCCATGTTTCGCATCCATAAGTCATGGCTGGTATTATGCAGCCGTTGTATACTTTACAATTTAGGCACATTAGCAAGGTGCTCTTCAGAATGTCTCTATCCATACCAAATGCTTTCCAACCTATCGTTATGCGTCGTTTTATTTCGCAGTCATGGTCTTTCTCTAGCTTTACCTGTTCTTGGTAGATGTATTCATCGACATCTTCTTTATTTTGTTGCTTCTATCTGTATGGCCTTTTTGGGGACTTTATCTTTGAACATTACTTTTGTCTTTGTTCTGTTCATCTTTAAGCCTACATTTTTACTTTATTTAGATCTGTCAACATGTTTTGTAATTCTTCGGATGCTTCCGATGTCATGGAAATGTCATCGGCGAATCTTAACTCGCTTAAGTATTCTCCATCTATGTTTATTCCCATCCCCTCCCAGTCATATATATATATAGTTCCCCCATTGCTTTAAAATACATATCCATAGTGTCTTTGTGGAAACTGAATGCTTTTGTATGAGCTGAGAACCCGCTTGAAGGTTATTGTATAAGGCGCTTATACAATAACCTTCAAGCGGGTTAATTTTCAGATGTACGTGAGCCCATGAATATGATTTCATGTTTCATACGTTTGCTTTTATTCAGAGCGGCCATGAGAGCCGTGAACACTTTTCTATTTTGATATATCTCGACTTACCCTTCATGCTCATTTCTTTTTTGTCGTTTAATCTTTCTTCAGTTCTAAAATATAAATTTGACTTAATTCCTAAGTTTCTGCCAGTATTTCTTCTGATCATCATTCATCTCTTTTGATCCACTATCCGTGAATACTAACAGTGCTAATAGCTACACCCATTCCCATTAGAAATGGTGGTCGTGAACATTTATCAATGGTAAAAGTCGTTAGGTTATGCAGTTCAGTATCAAGTGTCCAACGCATGAAACATGGTATGTTTACATCACTAGAGGATATTTCAGATTTCAGATTAAATGCAGATGAGGCTCGTCTTCACCAGAACAGAACATGCTATTTATGCAAGTTTAAATTCAACACTCCCACTTCTTAAACTTTTCACCAGACGCATTTCCTGGGTTGTTCTTTACATGTATTGCGTATTGCGATATCATTAATTGAAAACAGACTTTTCAAACGTTCGCTATTATATTTCAACTACGTAAAACGAACGGTCTATGGTCTGTATATAAGTAGAGCATGATTCCGATTTCATCAGTGTTCAACTGATTCAAGCAGAGTTCGTTGCCAGAACCGCCCTGAGAATCAGTCGTCTTTTATTGACATTATTTATTGCGATTAATATTGACAAAAGCAGTCATGTTCCGACCAACTTTCATTGTAGCAGCACTATGTCTATTAGAGGTGAGTTTGCTTGCACAGAATCCTGTTAGAGATAGACAGAAAATAAACCTTGCTTGATATAATACAGATTGATTCATTGAAACATTTTGTAGTAAATCGGTCACAAAGAAATGTTATAATTATTTAATTTACATTCATCTACAATAAATGTTTCTTTTTAATGATATTGCGATTTCTTTTTTTCAGATCGTCATTGAAGCTACACCCAAAACAAGTGAGTACCATAATTTGTTGAACTTTTCTCCTCAAAAGCAATGACTTCAACATAAAGATTAACGTTCTTTCTTTTAAAACTAACATTTCTTTCGCTAAAACAAACCGAGGTAGTTTAGAAATGTGACAAAACATACTTTAATAAGATCAATGTCACTTTGCATATGTTTGGAAAAAGTTGGAATGTTAATGACTCCTCTCAAAGTTAATAGAAAATAGAAAGTTTACATATTCGACAAAATCTATCTACATATCTGCAACCAAAACTTAAAACTGTTACCTGATTTTATCTTGTGAAAATTAATTGTCTGATAACAATTAATCCAAGTCATTGTAGTAAGATTTAGACAGAATATCTATAAAATAAAACAACGTAAAAAAAAATCATTTAAATATGAATAAAGACGTCCCAAAATTAAAACGTCTCCCTAACGACGATTTTTCTCCCATTTTCAGAATTGATCGAGAAAACAGCCGACATCATGTTTGTGCTAGATTCTTCGACCAGCATCTGGATTAGGAACTACAGGGAACAGCTAAAATACGTCGCTGGCCTTGTAGACAGCTTTGGTGTGGGCAAGGGCAAATCCAAAGTCCGTGTCGGTGTCATAACATACAGTGACCAAGCCTACCTGGAATTTTCTTTAGACCGTTACACTGACTCTGCCGAGTTGAAAAAGACCATCTTAAACATTCCACACAGAAGAGGAAGTACCAACACGGCTGATGCTCTCAGATTACTCAAAGAACAAGTTGAACCTAATATGAAAAATAGCAAAGGACCAACCATAGCCATTGTAATTACAGATGGCAATTCCATGGACCCTGATGCTACAAACGCAGAAGCTGAGAAACTGCATCAACTTGGTATTAATGTTTATGCTATTGGTGTAGGCAATTCGACAATGTACGACATCAATGAACTGAAGTCAATTGCAAGCGATCCGGATAAGGGTGTTTATACTGTGTCCAGTTACTCAGCATTGAAGGAAATTACACAAACATTCTACGTTAACGAATGCGAAGGTATGTCTTGCAAAAGTTTTCACTGGTTGATAATGCTTTTATCTAACAGATTCATTCATGTTTTTTTTTATTTTAGAGGGTAACACTCAATTGATAATGTATCGCCTGAATAGAGTAAATGACTACTTATAGATATTTGAACACAATTTTTCTTTATAACAAAAAAATCTAGCGATATGTTGTTTTTTGTTTTTTTACATAATTAAGTTTCCCTAATATTTGCTGACTTAATACTATTGTTTCGATTAAACAAAACTATCGTTCACAGAGAAAGTGATCCATGTAAAATACGATAAGTAACAGAGTATCCAAGGGAATATAATTCAAAAAGCTTTTGTACAGAGGTTTGTAGTGATTAACTAAATGATTTTGTATTAAGTTTAGGCTTAGGGGTAGAGTTGGGGTTATTCATTAATTAGGGCAATTTTTATACGTAATAAATGATACCTTTGCATCATATCTCGTTGTTTTCTATTGCTTTTACCCCGACCCCTGTAAAATTGCATATTTACCATTATGACACTGAGTCAATCAATTTCTGAGGATCCCCTCCCCCTTTATGTATGGTCATGCAAGACTAGAAGAACCACTTACTTATCACAAGTTGAAAGTTTGTAACTTGAAAGTAGCACTGAATAATATGAACCTGCTGTTTATGTAATCCGTGATGTCACGGACTGCATTTACTAAACAAATTAGCATAGTACCCGTCAAAAATGACGGAATATTTCATGTTGTATATGGATAGATTATAAAGACTAGCTAGAACACCCCCATCCCCCGATCGGCTTTTCCTCTAGATATTCCAATAAATAATTTATAATTATTATAATAGTATAAATTAAAAATAAAAGAATTCATTATTTTATATTTATTCAAGGAAGGTAACTCTCCCTACATATACAGAATATTTTAGAGTTGTGTCCTCATCTTTTGGACATATATACAGTACCTGTCATATGTATTTGAACAAACAGCCATTTTGCATCTAATCGCGTGGCTTTGAGAGTTAAAAACAGGAACATTATGCAAGAAGAACCAAATCTTTTGCAATCAACATAACAAGCAATGCTTTTAGTCATGCTCTGTGGTTCCGATTACTAAATCTCTTGAAAATGTTTTTAATAGAATTTATTTTTTAAATGAAAAAGAAGGGATGCTTTTAATCATGTTTTTTCTGAATGCTAAATATCTTAAAAATGTTTTTTCTTAAATAGAATTAAATTGTTAAATGAAAAAAAAACAAGTTTTTTTGTTTCGATCCTTCTAATGAGCAATACTTTTTAACAATGATAATTTATGCATAAAAATATATTGCTCATAATTATTTGAACAAGCACAAAATCTGTTTTCAATCACTGGGATTGCAGGGGCCATTATGGATTTTGAGCAGGGGGATCAAAATTAACTTACCAGTTTGACAACTCTTCCATATAGCAATGTGAGTTTATTTTTTTAATCTCCTTAAAAAGTTCTGAACAAGATTTTAGAAGGATAGAAACAAAAAACGTGTTATTGTTTCATTTAACGATTTAATTCTATTTAAGAAAAAACATTTTTAAGACATTTAGCATTCAGAAAAAATATGATTAAAAGCACACCTTGTTATATTGATTGCTAAAGATTTGGTTCTTCCTAATGTTCCTTTTTTTTAACTCTCAAAACCAGACAAAACAAAATGGTTGTCTGTTCAAATACTTATGACAGGTACTGTATATAAGCTTCTCCATTATAATAAGGATACGTCAAAGCTTTCATTCACTCTAATCATTACATATAGAGAGACACAGCAAAAGCTGGAATATATCGACATCATCATCATCAGCAGCAGCAG
>VCCN01003571.1:2741499-2752477 GCA_006491835.1 Architeuthis dux | reverse complement strand
ATCAAATCTCATGACGGTCGTGATTTCTTGGGTCAGTAAGGAAAACATAGTCTATAATAAATTACTGAAATCACTATGGTTCGGCTCTATTAGTTTTCATTATATGTAGCATTGTCAACCATTATTAATTTTAATTCATATTAATTTTAATTAATATCATTTTTGACTAGTATTTCATACATCCAAGGTAAACGGGATGCGAGTTCGAGTCTCTGGAGCTTATTCCTCATTTCTGATCCACACTGTTTACTGATGGCTGTAGACTCACTGTCTGAGTAATTGTGATGAAAAGCAACTAAATTTAAGATGAATGAAATAGTAGTCCTTAATTGATAATGGTTTACTTAGCCATTTTTTCTATGGCTATCTAAATATAAAGTATTTTAAAAAATCAAATTATCTCATCAGCTAATAAATTGTCGGGGTATCATGTTGGGGCCTTTCACTGCATTTTTCAGGGTAATAGGGGTTACCTGGCAGTGATATGGAATGTATGGTCGTTAAAATGCTGTACACTAAATTACATAACAAAAAATCAATAATTTCTAATGCAAAACATAAATCTAAGCCAATTTTATTTTAGTTTTATTTATTTTATTAGAGGATGTATTGTAAATCATTATTATAATTCTTTTGGCTACTATTTACGTTTATCTTAATTGTTTTTATCACAACCCAACTCAGGATATTCACTGCTGATTTACTTAAATTGATTACATTAAGACACCTTTTGAGTCTACAAAGTCAGGGTACACTAAATATATGATTTCTGTTTTGATGGTCCCATGAGAATTTAAGAGGTTATCAAGCTTAGAAGGCCATGAAATTTGTGATTTCTCCTCTAAGAAAAAAACAGGCACCATGCAGTAAAGGAAGGAAGACACAAATTAAATGTCACTTGTCTGATCTCTTCCAATGATTTCTCTTTTGATCAGCAAGTTCTGTTTCCTTCAGAACAGTTAAAACACAGCAAACAATTTATGGCTTTATTTCCTGCAAGAAATCTCTAACTTTGCTGCCACGGTCCCAGAAGAATTTAAGAAGTTATCAAGCTTAGAACGCCATGAAATTTGTGATTTCTCCACTAAGAAAAACACAGGCACCATGCAGTAAAGGATGGAAGACATGAGTTAAATTATACAAGCCTGAGTTTAGTTGCGATAAAAAGCAACAACAATTAAGATGAAGGTAAATAGTAGCCAAAAAATGAATAATAATAATATATCTGAACTTATCTAATCCTTTATGAATACTTAAACTAGAGACTGAAATCATCTCACTTTTTATACATTTGATGATCTTCAACTGATTCTCATTGCCTTCAGATTTATCAAAAATTATTTTGAAATTGGAAATATCAGCTGCCAATAAAATAAAACTTAAACAAATAGAATGCTTATTTAACTAGAAAGCCCTCGGAAAGCGTGTAGCTCTGCCAACGCCATACACTAACTAAAGGCTGAATGAAAATCAGTTCATATATAGCTACGAGAAGGTAACAGTGTTTCACTTTTCCATATTTTGTACTATTGTTTATCCCTTCTCATTATATGAAAAAATATCTCTCAATCGAAGACAAATTCCTGGATCTGCCCCAATATTTGACCAATTCTTCCTTAGTGAATGGCTCACTCTACCACAAAGCTTCATTGAGAACTTTTAGAGATATTGTGCAGACAAACAGACAGACATGAGTGAATACATATACCTCTTCCAGCATCATTGGTGGAGATAAATAAATGCTTAAAAAGTTTAAGTAATCTTAGAATTCTTTGAAATTTCTCACTGATTTTTTCCAACACCATCGTCCTTGCAATGTCACTTGTCTGCCTCTTCTACTCAATCAGAGTATAAGACTTTTTTACACAACCCAACCTGACCCAGGGATTGAACTCACGACTGCCAGGCAGATTACAAGAGCCATGAAATGTTGGTCAGAGAGAATCCTGTTATGGAATCTCTCTTATTTCATTGGCTGAAACTAATTTTAAAATAATCCAATCAAAACTCTGTGAAGCAAATATTATAAAGGATGAATATAATAGGTGATAAAAAAAAACTTCCGACCATGACTCATTTCTAACCTGGAACAACTCATATAAAAAAAGGTAATTTTTCTTGAATTACAAGAAACAGAATACATGTATGCCATTCTTTTTAAAAGTTAGAACAAAAATTAATGAAAGCGTCATAATTTAGAAAAGCAATGCAAAAATAGCAGGAAAACAAAGAAAATCATTTGTAAAGTAGAAAAGGATCATTTTATTGATAGAGCATACAGAGATTGAAAGCAAAGAGTTAATATGATGCACAAAGTATAGAATCTCCCACTGTGAGGGAGAGGAACATCACAGTTAAACAAGCAACAGGCATAAAATCAGTGAAAGCTGGCAGATTAGAACAGATTTTATCATCACAGACACCTCAACAAAACATGTTCATAAAAAAAAATTTGATCAGCCATTTTTTGTTAAAGTCTAATTTTTTTTAATTTTTTGTTAATGTCTAATTTTTTTAATTTTTTTAATTTTTTTTTTTAATGTCTAATTTTCTATTTTTTTAATGTCTAATTTTCTTTCTTGTTAAGGTCTAATTTCTTTTTTTTTTTCTTTTTTTATAAATTGTAGGGAGTGACTAACTGTAATCTACTTGGTTGAGACTTGGTCAAAAGGAATCTAAAGTGATTTTATATAACCATGCAAAGACATTAATTGTGACAAGAATAATAACCAAAAGAAATTATAAACAAACTATCTATATTTTTATTTATTTTCAAAGGCAATTTCCAACTACTGAATGTTATAGACTATAATGATTGTTTATTATGACAGGCTAAACAGTTTAATAGAATCAAATTTATTCTATTAAAACATTTAGCCTACTGTGATAAACAAAAACAAATTTTATAAAAATTAAACGAAAGAAAATGTTCTATTTTTATGACATTTCCAGCATTATTTACTAAGTTTAGCCTGTTCACTGCCATGGATGAGATAACTTGCCTTAGTGAGTCAACAGTTCAGTGCTATGCTTGAGATAACTTGTCTTAGCAAGTCTTCAGTCCAGTGCCACGGATGAGAAAACTTGTCTTACAATAATGTGTTATTCTTTTGCAAGATGACAAAACCCCACTAGAAAGAATAAAGTATGTCTACAAAATACAAAATGGCGGGAGAATAGATACGAATGTACTGAATGTAAGGTGGCTTTATGTGTACATCCATGTTTTAAGATATTTCATACTTGTTTGAATTATTAAAATATTTATGTGATATTACATTTATCAAATATTCTGTTGTACAGATTAGTTGATTTGTATGAAAATAAAGCCATTTTAAACATGCAATGAAGACTTTCTAGTTTGATGAATGTTTTACCAGAAAAACCCAGCACAGGAGTTACAACGTTAAAAAATAACTTGGCAGCAAACAGGTTAAAGATTTTCTGATGAAACTGAAATAACACTGAAAGCAAGAGCTGCACATCTTTTAGAAATCTATAACTAATCACATCGTATCAATTATAACTGAACAGTGGCATTCATTCAATACAAGTTTAATCATCCTCTTTGTTTTGTAAAAATAAATATTTATCTTATTTAGTTTAACATTCATGCAATTAATAAATATAAACTGGTAACATTTATAAAAATGAAAAAAAGTTAAAACAAAGAATTCTGCATGGTTATAAAGTTTAAATTTTTTAGTTTTTTGCATTTTTTTTTTAAATTTTATTTTTAAAGGCTTCTATGTGCAGGAAACTACAATTATAATGAAAATGTAACACTACATTTACATAGCTACAAGTATATATAACAGTGTAGAAAAAATAGTTAAAGACTATATATTTCAAGAGCTGACCAAATTTTCAATGTTCCCCCAACATGTTAAATTAATTACATATGCATTTATAAGTCAGTGTTTGAGGAAGGGGAGTGAAAAAAGAACAAATTATTAACAATTACTTTTGTAAATTGATTTATTTCTGCTCAAACAGGTTAGTGTAAGCTTGCAGCCATTTGATATTTAAAAAAAAAAGGCATTAATATAAAAAGCCAGACGAGCAATACAAGATTAACAGAAGCGCATCAATCTTTTAAAGTTGATTTTAAAGTCAATTCTACCAAGCAAGAATAAGAGTCAAAAAAACATGCAACTTCTAGTATTGGTGTTAATATCAATACTAGGATAAAATTTGAAAGCACAGAGTAGAAAAATAAGGTTTTCGGGAAAAAAAATTTGCAATTTGGGATAACATTTTAATGAGCATTTTTTTTATCCATTCAATAAATACCAACAGAATACCACGAGACAAATATCTACCCAAATCAAAATTTATCTACCAATCTCAGTTTAATTCAGCAATCTTGTACAATGAAACATTTTTAAATAAGGTTACTACATACATTCTATTCAAAAGTTTAGTATATTTTAAAGTAACATTAGTTTGCTATGTTTTTTAAATGAGGATATCAGACTTATTCTATACTTCTAGATATTAAAATAAAATGTTTTTAAATGAGGATGTGTGAATTATTTTATGATTCTATACATTAAAATAAAATGTTTTGTGTAGATTGTGACATTGTTAAAATATCATATGCAAAATATACAAGATCTGAATTTCAGTAGTTTACATATTTACATTTAAAATAAAACCCCAATAATATAAATCCTTTTAATGTTTCATTACCTTAATTTCTCTAATTTAAGAATGCATTTCAGCCTTGAACAATCATCTGGTGAGATAAAATTGTTGCTTGGGAGTAAATAAGCTTTAAAGTTCAGTTCAGAATGATATAAAGCTGAGGAAGTTAATTGGTAATTTACACTGACGAGAGATATGATGATAAAAACATAATTGTAAATAAAATATCTCTAAAGGTAAATAGTCTTTTATGAAATTCTTCAAGGTCAGGTGAAACTGTGAAAGAAAAAAAGTCATTTAGGTGCCATGAAAAAAAATTACTATTATACATGACTAGAATGAGTTTAAAATCTAAAACACTTTTGCACAAAAGAGAGAAGAAAAAAAATTTTTCTACTCAAATGCAATGGTTTGAATTCTCATGGGATTAGCACCTAAACCTTTGTGGCACACTGTGAGAGAACTGGTGGGTGATAATAACCAACCCTCCTTCTCCTTCTGAAGATGCCTGCTTATATACATATGAGTATGTACATATATATATATTTATGTGTACGTATATACATGAGGGTATATATACATTTATTTATGTATATACATATTAGTGTATATATATATATACATTTATGTATGTATATACATATTAATGTATAAATATATATTTATGTATGTATATACAAAATGCGAAAATGAGTGCGAAATATGAAGGAAAATCCAGTGCCAGCCTTCTTTTGTTTTTTATTTATCAACAATGCCACATTATTTTTGGCATAAAATGAGTCTGAGAGTTGCGATAAAAAGCAACTGAAATTAAGATGAAAGAAATACTAATCGAAAAATTGATAATAATTGACAAAAAAAATATATTACAACTCAAGAGCATCATAAAAGACTAAATAAACTTTGAGAAATGTACGAAAATGATATTTATTTATTATTTATGTAATGTTATTTATATTTATGATAGTTATGAAATCATTTTTTATCATCAATCCCTTTAGTTTATTAATGTTACTTTAATTCTATAAGTGAAATATCTATGGAAATGCAGTAAATGTATCGCAACCTTAAATCAGGAAAAACAAGAAGTAAATCCCAGCAATTAATTTAAGATTATTTCTAATTTGAATGCATTAACTTACAGCCAATTATGATTAAACTAATTTTGACTAAAGAAACACTTTTATTAGATTTGATCTTCTGCTAACCATAAAATCTCTGGTAGCTCAACCGGTAGAGCAGTTGCCATACATAGGCAGGCTTCTTGAGGTAAAAGGGATGTGAGTATGAGTCTCGCCTGGAGCTTATTCTTTGATCTGTACTGTTTACTCACTGCTGTAGACTGAGTAGTTGCAAGAAAAGCAACTAAAATTAAGATGAAAGAAATAGTAGTCATTATTGACAATGCTTCATCGAATTAAAATTAATCAAGATAAAACACTTCTGTTTTTCCAGGAATCTAATAAAGTTATTGGGTTTTTCTTTTAATTGTTTGCTTTTAGTTTTCAGAAAATAATTATGATCAGCAGTAGCCAGCTGTTAGTATTTTGTAATCTCCCAAACTCAAGTCTAATGGAATCTCCCAAACTCAAGTCTAATGGAATCTCCCAAACTCAAGTCTAATGGAATCTCCCAAACTCAAGTCTAACAGAATCTCCCAAACTCAAGTCTAATGGAATTTCCCAAACTCAAGTCTAATGGAATCTCCCAAACACAAGTCTAACAGAATCTCCCAAACACAAGTCTAATTACTGTTGCAATTGCCAAAACTTAACCCAAGATTTACAGTGTAATGAACAAGCAAGATGATTATATCAAAACACTTATGATCTATATTTCCGAAACAACAGATCAAAAACTGAATTGATATTCTCAAAGTCACTGTGTGTTCAAGAAACAAAGAAAAATAAAAATGTAGTCAATATTAGAGCCATGCAATTAAAACTGATGCACAAAATAATTCAACGGCCAAACAAGCTTATTGCAAAATGCAAGAAAAGTTGAATCTCTGAGTGATTCAGTTGTAAGTAGCAGCAGGCTATTAGTGAACAATCAGACAAATTTATTCAATTAAGTAACTGCCTTAATATTGACAATTTATTCACTAATAATTACATACACCGTAATGACAAGAGCAAAATATAGTGGCAGGGTAGATTATAACCTACATGGACCTTGTATACCTACTCTTTCAGAGCCCTGGTATCCAAAAACAAGACACCATAAGAGAATCCACGAATCTTTCTGGTGCACCTTGTTATTCACTGATACATGACAGCATCAGTTCTTCATCCAAAGTTTATTCCATGGAGAACAATCGAGTATCACAAACAGCTTCAACCTGTGGAGAGATTACTAGGCTTACAATCGGCCATGTTCTTTTTTCTTTTTTGGTTTTGTTTTGTTTTTTTGCTGCTTTAAGTTTTAATATTTAATAATAACAGAAGTAAAAGATTTGAAAAGAAGAAGAAGAAGAAGAAGAAGAAGAAGAAGAAGATGAAGAAGAAGAAGAAGAAGAAGAAGAAGAAGAAGAAGAAGAAGAAGAAGAAGAAGAAATCTTTGAGGAAACAGCAGTAAAGATTTTAATGGGAATCTATTCCACCAAGCTTTGTGATGGGCAGGGCCTATGAGAGGGGGGTCAGGGAGTACATTGTACACAGGCCTAGGGCTCCAAGGGAGGCCCGAAAATTTCCTGGAATCTCAGGACAAAAAAGAAACCCCAACAGGATGACTAATGGAGAAGGGGAGATGGGTCCAAAAGAAACTTTGTACCCCCTGATGAAATTCCTCTTAGAGGCCCTGGTGATGAGCCATACCAGATACCAAAAACCTCTAAGTATCATCTTACAAATTCTCACCCGGTTTCATTTTCCCGTATCTTAATAAACGGCAAAATTTAAATGCAAAAACTGGTAGTGTCGTTAGTCAATTTGTTTAGAGTCACTAAGATCTGTTCACATCACTTGTAAGTGAAAACCTAGCTAAAAAGGTAAGACTTCGCTTACATTTTGTTTGAAGACAACTAAGAAACAGAAAATGGGAATAGCAGCCAAAATCTGGTTCATTTGTTTTTCTTTCCACAGAAGTGATGAGAAACTGGTACAATTCTCAAATAATTTGCAGAATCATTTGGAATTCGTTACTTTATACTTATTACCTTTTTCAGTGATTTTTTTTATTGATGTTGGCAAAAAAAACATCAATGAAAAGAGTTATTTACAGATATAAAAAAAAAATTAAAACAAACTTGCTTTTCCTAATTGAGAGGCAAGATGTCAATATAAACAATGTGACTCATTGATTATACAGACACACTACCCAATCATTCACCAAACATGCACAAACGTCAAATTGGTCTCTGTACACTCATCAACTCTTCTTCTTACCATAGGTATTTTTATTACAAAACTTAATTTGCTATTAAACTATCTTTGTGATGCTGCTAACCAAATTGGGAACAATGGAATTAGTTAGTCTAAGATAAAAGTATCTAGAAATGAGCAAATACAGAAATCAAATCTAGAAACGATTGAATTCTAAAGAAAAATATATAAACTTTCAACCATTATAAATTTTTGACTAGTATTTTCTTTCATATTAAACTTTTAGTTGCTTTTTATTGCAACTTACTCAAACCGCCAATCTATGGCAGTGAGTAAACTCACCCTTCATTAGATTTGATTTTCTGCTAGCCATAAAAGCACTAGTAGCTCAGTCAGTTAGAGCAGTGCCATACATAGCTTTCCGAAGTAAAATGGATGCGAGTTTGAGTCACATCCAGTGCTTATTCTTTATTTCCTATCTGCGCTGTTTACTCACTGTCGTAGATTGACAGTTTAAGTTGCGATAAAAAGCAACTAAAAAATTTACTAGTCAAAAATTAATAATGGTTGTCAATGCTTTATCTAATAAAAATAAATCAGGATAATATAAACTTTCAACTCAAGATAATTTATGAAATCTCACTGAAAAGAAAATTCTCTTTCTTTCAGTTAACCAATTTCAAATAGAGTAATATTCATTGAAATCATTGGTAAAGTAAGAAAAGCCCAATTGAAACATTTAACATGATTTCTTTTCTTCAAATCTTTTAAATGACTTTAAGTATCACTTTAACGTGATAAAAATTTGAATGTGGTTCTTGAATACCAATAAAAATGTGTATCTCACTATCAACAATATATTTACATTAATTATCAAATATCACTTTATGTGCAAGAAACGTATCAGAAATCATGTTTATAAAATCATTTTACACACATGAACTTTAAGATGAACAGTTTGCAAAAGGATGAAAGATCACAATTTAATACGTTCCAGTATTGTTAAAAATGCCACTTAAATTTGCTTATAAACTTGATTTGTCTCTTATCATTCATTTAATAAATGTACTCAGTTTCACTTTATACTGAGCAAAAAGTAGATTCATTGTCAATATTAAAATTGTCATGTGTTGTTATTCAGTAACATTTTATGATAGTAGTGCATATGTGTGTGTGTCCCTATTTGTATATGCTATCTTTAGATTTTATACTGAATGAACAAATCTCAGCTTCTGTCTCAAATCAAATAGAGTTTTCCCAAGTTCAGTTTTATAAAATAAAATTCAAGCTAAAACAAAACTTTACTGCTATAACCTCAAAGAGAATCTAAAAATATCATGAGAATTCATTTTCTCTTTTATTTTGTTAAGCTGAGATAGCTAAACAAGTCAAGAGACAAAGAAAATAGTTAAGTTGCTTTGAATTTTCTGTGATAGTTAATAAACATTCTTCATTAAATTTGTCAAAAACCCCAAATTGTTAAAATTCTTTCTGCTATCTCACCTTAACCAGTTTACTTTTCATTAAGCATTAGGCACATTTCTTAAAAGAAATGAAAAATTGGTTGTTCATAATTAGTCATAATAAAAGCATATAACATCACACTGGATAACTCTAAGCTTACGGAGTAATATAAAAATATTATTAAATAGAACTGCTACAGTAATTTCAGATCACAGAAACAGTTGTGCAGTATTAGATAAGAGAAATAGATAAATAACAATTGGAATACTGCAGTATATTAAGGCTGCATGCACAATCAACCACATCTTCAAGGAGATTTTTGAGCAATGAAAGACCAAAGCATTTAAAAATAACTTATGCAAAAATACTGCTAAAGTGAGATGAAATGTTCCATTATTGAGAGGTGTCATATTGGCAAGACTGGAAAAAGCAAATTGTCAGAAACTTTCTTGATTCTGTTTTTATTTTGTTTGAATTTAATCTTTTTTAAGTCGTTTTAATACCTAGTTAATAATTTGTTGAATGGAAAAATTATACAGTCAGTAAATAAATTTCTCTTTTTTTCAAATCATTATCAAATTTAAATTTAATCCTGTGCTGACTTCTATTTCTTGTTGCATAGACTTTTAATTAATATCTGGAAAATTACTTTTCTTTTTAACTCTTTGAAGCATTGTGGTTTAAATTTCATCCCAAAGTCTTGCTATCTGTGTGGTGGGTCATTTTTAATACCACCTTTTTATCTTCATATATCTAGGAGCACAAAGGTTTATATTGTGTCCCACCATTTTGTTTACTACCTAGGGTGATCAACAAATGGTGAAGTAGTTCAAAGCAGAAGAAAAAGAAATCTGCCTCAAAGAGTTAAAGGAATAATCTTTCATCATAGAAACTTTTAAAATTATAGAATATAATGATTATAGTTTTCTTGAGAAGAATGTATTGAAGATATGGTTTGACTACATGTCTATAGTTTTCCTCTCCCTTATGGAAAGAACTGTAAGAGATTATTTTATTTTGATCAAATAACAATGAATATTACTGCCCATTACATGATAAGTGAATTATTTCAAAATAATTAAAATTAATATAACAGGTACATATACTTAGAACTAACATTTCCAATACTGTAAAATGTCAAAATAAGTAGTACTTTATAATACCCAAAGAAATAATTCAATCTGTGTTGGTTACTGCTACTAGGCAATGACATTTATGAAAAGATGTATTTTGTACAAATTAATTGATTCAAAAGGCATTGATATTTGTTCAAGATTTAGGTCTACTACTGAGGGTTTTTTTTTTTATAAAACAACAATGCATAACAGTGTGATAATTGCAACTGTATATCAGATATATTTACCATTTATAAATGCATTTAAGTGTTAGCAACTACCAATAACGATTAAACAATTCAAAGTTGAGCATTTGGGAGGAAATATAACTAAAATAAGGATTTTGAGGGTAACGTAGCAATTGTGATATTTTTGATTTGACAGGAGTGTGTGTGTGTGTATATATGCATGTGTGTGTGTGTGTATATA
>VCCN01003571.1:2717125-2733787 GCA_006491835.1 Architeuthis dux | reverse complement strand
TATATAATAAATCAGACTAATATCCTAACCATTGTAGCTTTTAATGTTTTTGTTTTGTTTATTTCTATGTCATCTTTCAGTAACATAGAGTACAATCAAAATGCCATTCACAGTGTGGCATGGTTAACTAAAAATAGGTACTGTATTTGATGGCATATAAGACTCCCTTTTTACCCCAAAATGGCTAAAACGTTAAACATAACCTTTATTGTCCAGCTCCACAATGGCCAGAACTTGTGGAGAAGTTAGAAAACTTTGTGATAAATGAGAGGGATTTAGGGAAATGCATTTTTTCTCTTAATATTCCCTGCTGCAATAAGGTCTTATATGCCATCAAGTATGGTAAAATGTTGACAAACAAGAATTTTTACTTGCTTGAAGAATGCTGAAAATAATACTGTAACAAAAACAAAGCACAAAGACAAGAATATTAGCCTAAATAAACTCGTAAGCACCTAATAGCAAATAAGTGAATATAATATCCAATTATCCCACACAAGATTCTGAAAATAGATGATGAAGCAGAATACAAAATATCAAATTCAATGGAGCCATACATTTTCAATAAGTAAATGAAGGGCTGAAAAAAAAATCTACATTTTTCTTGCCTTAAATTTTTATACTTGAAATCTAAAAGTATAAAATTAGTAAAAAATTAGTACCTAACAGTTAATTTCCCAATCCTCCAATACTTGTTATCTGATATATTGGTAACTACTAATATACAAATAAAGAAAATTAGCCTTTATTCCAATTTCCTTTAATAGTAGTATTCACCAAATATTGATAGCAATAAATAAATTAAATAAATATTTTAAAACCTAATGCTGCTTGTATATATGTCTTCTCCAATAACAAGAGATTGATACCATCAAAGACAACATTTGAAATTGTATTTCAAATAATGTACTCAAGGTTTATCCTTTATTTTACTTACGTACAATTCATTATAATCCACTTCCGGCTTGCTAAACACATCAAAGCTTCACTAGAGACCTATTAACCATACATTTCAGATTATTAACAGGTTCGCTACTCTGACCATTGCCATCCTCTCACAACACTAGATGAGGGATTGGGCTTTCCCAGTTTTAATTTTTTTCAATCTTCTAAACTAGTTGCCAACCTTCAAATAATGTACTCAAGGTGTCAAGGCTAAGTGGTTTATCCTTTATTTCTATTTCTACATTTCTACAAGAGCCCAGACTTCCCTGCTATTTACCCATGGCTGGAGGGGGGGGGGATAGATTCATGCCTTTCCCAAGGGCATTAGTGAAGTGAAGTAAACGCAAACTGTCTCAGACGAGGTTTGAACTCAATTTACCAATCCCATTTTCCATGCTGCTAACCATTAGGCCACCAGTAAATTGTATATCTTTATAAAATAGACTTAAACTAATATAATTCTAATAATTTTATTCAATTCAGAAAGTAATTAAAATGAACAAAAAAAGAAACTAATATAAAAAATAAAATATCTGGCCAACAGATTAATTTCAAATTCAATGCAAAAATTCTTATCAGCCCCTCACCTTCGAAATAGCATCACCAAATACAAGCAAAAATAGAAACGTTGTTGTATGCTTACAGTTAAATGGAAATATGTGACAAGTGAGATACAGCAAAACATTTACACTTAAAAGCAAACTTGAAATGTGACTGGAAGATAATCCACCTTTTTCACTCTATAATCACTGGTGTCAAATATATAACACTACAAAAAGCCATGCACATAGAAAGCTCAAAGATCTGGTAACGGGTAAGTGAAGAGACAAGGTCCATAAAAAGCTAGAAAGTGAAATAGCGATCAATTCTGTATATATATATATATATACATAAAGGGAGAGAGGGATAGATGGTTGGATTTATTTATACATATATATGAATTAACAGCTACAGCATCATTTGTTGCTTTTTATCTGAATCAATATAATCAGGTGAGTTTGACTGCAGATATTTTTACCTGTGATGGCGGTGAAGAAGGAGTAGAAGGTGATATAGTACCACCAACAGCTTGGTAGTCTTCATCACCAACAGACACAATGTCTGATTTGACTTCTTTTTCTTGAGATATCTGTGATTCAATCTAAATAGAATCAACAGCTACCATTAGCAAATTGCTAGCTTCATTCAATACAATACTCATGACCAACTGGATAGAATTCACAAGAAGACTCTTTATAATTGTTTTCTTTGTTTCATTTCATATAACCAAAAACAATGCAATCTAATAATATTATTGAATATATAGGTATAGTCATTTTTTAAATTATCTTGCTTCTTATTTTACCATTGTACATTAAATATATAAAAAATGGAAGTAATTCTTATTTTCCCTTTTTATAGTGACTCATATAATACAATGTTAGTCAGTCTATCTGCTAGTCAACATTTGACATATTTCCCTTTCAAATGACAGCCAATATATATTTCTCAAAAGTAATTTTTTACTTCCTCACTTTTATTTAGAGACAAGGCCAGTAGTACTGCTGTTAAACTACTTTGTTACCTCAGCCAAAGTTGGAGAGGTATATGTATTATTATTTCAAAAAATGACACTAATAATGAATATATATGTTCAATTAGTTCATAATTTCTGTAAAACATTAATGTTTCATAATACAAAGATTTTTTAAATAATATATTCATTTTTACTTTATTCCAAAATTTAAAAAAAATTATTAGTGTTATATACGCATCCATTAGTTCTTTTATACACCAGTTGTTATATATATATGGAAAAAGTTGTAATGAACTGTTCTCAGCATGAACTGGAGTTCCATGAACATATTTGTATCTGATTGATACTTGAACCGTAACACCTGGTTAATAAAATGTGTCACTCACAACAATTCCAACTTGACTCACCAAATCAAGCACCCCTGACATAACTCAACAGCTGACCATTTATAAACCCTGGCCTTCAGCTGAACAGAAGTGGCAGGAGATGACATCACAGTAGCTGTGAGAGTAGTCTTCATTCAACTATCCAACAATTAGTCATAAACAGCATTAAATGTTCATATAATATATCACCAACAAACTATTCATCTTATCCAGTAGCCATAGATTTAAAAGTCACTAAGAGCTAAAATACTCTCAAAGAGTGAAAAACAAGCAACTGCAGGCTATGAGTTGTTTCAAAACTAAATTTATTATTAATTTATTCAATACTTGCTATCCTATTAAGAATGTCTCTACTTTAAAAACAATTATCCAAACTAAAAGCAAAGTTGCTTCCAATGTCACACAACATATGAGGCAATGATTTTGTCTCAATTTCTTGAATGATCCATGGAGACCCAATCATTGTTTGTTGCAATTCTGGGTTTTTATGGGGCCAGGGTGCTACTCTGACGCTCAAGATGGACTGCCTTACAAAGCTAAAGGGCTCCAACTGCTCTCCTATTTACTCATCGTTAGGGGGAGAAGTGGATTCATGTCTTTCCTAAGGTCATTAGAGCAAAGTGAACACAAACTGACCCAGCCAGCCGATTCCATTCTTCATGCTGTTAACCATAAGTTTAATACTTGCTATCCTATTAAAAATAAGTCATCACATTAAAAACAGTTATCCAAACTAAGAATATTCTTAAATGGATACCATTAAAACTAACAGCTCCAATCAGATTTTGCTTCAAATCATCACTGACAATAACTTCATCGTTTAATTATATATTTCATGTACAACAATATCTTAAATAAAAGGATGTAGATAGTAAAGAATATTAAGCTAGTTTTCTAAAAATCTTCCCAACAATAGAAAACAATTACAAAACTTATAACAAATGAATTGTTTTTATCATTAACAACCAGTACTAATTTTTTTTTTTTTCTATATTTTTGCTATCATTTGCAAAACATTAACCTGAAAAAAACACTGAAACATTTTATTAATATAAGGATGATAGAATTATGAATGAATATGATGCTAGTTTTATCCCAAAGCAACTTTGAGATATATGGATGATTAGTATCAGCTTTAAAGGCAATCACTGTGAGCAATCACTGTGAGCAAGCAATTTGAGCAAGCAATTTGAGCACGATAGAGAAGTGGAGACTTGGAAGCAGAATTTGGGGGAAGTAATTGAAGAACATAATAAAGTTATCGGCAGGGTTACTCAACAACAACAAAATTATAAGACATTAGTGATAGTTTACATATATTACACATCCACACATTTACCTAAAAATGCTTACATATCCCCAAAATATACTCACTCACTGACATATTTGTGTACCCACACATATCTTCATATACATACAAGGTGTGTGCAAAAAGAAACCAAACTTTTTCCAAAACAAATTTATAGCTCTATAGTGTTGTGGGTGATTTAAAAAAATTGGGAAAAGTGATGATCAGTGAAAGTTACTTCACTCGCCTTTTGTTGGGCTGTGATCACTAAAAAAGTCTGAATTTTCCAAAAAAAACAAGCGGACACAAACTAAGGGATCAAAACCTACATTGTAAATTGACCCCCTCCCCCCCCTCCAAAAAAAAAATTGGGGGGAGAATTTTTTTTTTTAAATTTTTTTTCTAGACAAGGAGTAAATGTTGAAATTGTCAGCCCTCTAGCTCCATTGATGCGGCCTGTACACATGATACATACATAGCCAGCCAGGCAGCCAGACCAACTCAAAAACTGAAGAAACCTATTTTTACAGCTTTTGTGACAGTTTTGGTTGACGGTTTCTAATAGAAAGAGAAATATGTTGGGCTCATCTGATAAGTCACTTTTCATTGTAATGTCATACTCATAGTCATGATGATCAAATCATGAATTTTAGATAAAGGTTTCAGAATATGAGATAATGAATAAAATAAGAAAATGTTAGTTAAAAGAACATTGGATTAGGAATTATCTAAATACCATGTGAAAACAGATTCTCCGACTTCAAAATACAATGCAGTGCCATCATCAAAAAGAAATCAAAGAATTGTCAGTCAAGTCAAAAGTGATATGAATGAAACATTATCAAACGGAGCATATATGTACACTTAATAATCAAGAACATATAAAAGTAAAAATCAATAGAGGAGCAATTATAATAGAAATTAATTTAATTGAATTGTTCTTAAATAAAAATTGATTTTTGTATTACTCTAACATCCTCCCTCTAGACTGGTTCAGAGGAAAGGATGTTTAATTGACAAAATTAAGGGGGGGGGGGGGGAGAACCCATGGCTGACATGTTCCAAGCTGTCATTCTTCCTCTGCTTGTTGAGGACCCATTTGACAACTATCCACTAGTTACAACAAAACAGCCTTTTAAAGTATGAAGCTATGATTGAACAATATCTTCTCTAATTTTGTCAGCAAAATAAAGCATTTCTCCTCCTCAGACTGCTTTAGGAGGGAAAATGTTTAATTGCTAAAACTTACGGGGGATGATGTTCAAATGGCCACTCTAGGGGGAGGATGTTAAAGTGATCTGGATTTTCTTTTTCATTTTTAAAACTAAATTAGGATAGAAGTTTACTTGTGAACATAAAACAAATGAATGAAGAACAAGATTAAGAAAGTTTTACAGTCAATTTTAGTGTGAAAAAAAAGTATACAATTTGTATAAAAAGTATACAATTTGTATAAAAAGTATACAATTCGTATAAAAAGTATACAATTTGTATATACAAGCACACATTATAACAATCATATTTGCACAATGTCTAGGGCTTTAAACCTTTGCAGTGATGTAATAAACATCATTATTCTTCTTAAAATCATTTACATCTATTGATAGCACTACATATTCTGGTAATATATTCCAAAGTCCTACCACTCTATTGCTAAAAAAGAATTTTCTGATATTCAATCTACTTCTATTTGCTTCTACTGTATATGTGTGGCCTCTCAGTCCCTTGTACCCTCTTCTAGTAAAAAATACATCAGGGTTTACTACTTCTAAACCACGCATAATCTTAAACAATTAGATTAAGTGGGTCTGTGTATGAGCTATAAAGGGGGTACATACACAGACCCACTTAATCTAAACACCCACATAACACCAGCTCAGGAACCCATAAGTAACTCTCAACCAAATAAACTAGGTCACCTAAGCATACTGAACACCCTTCATTTCATTTCTACTACTGGCATGGATAGTCGCACTTCTCTGTACCTTTTCTCAATCTATCTTTTCCACATTGTCTAATCACATCTACTATTCTGTCAGATTCCCTTACATCCACACAACAAACATATATATATATATATATATATATTCCTTATTTATAACTTCATTTAAACTAATATCTTTATCATATTTATTGAACATTCCATCTGGTCAGATATTTAGTCATCTAATGATCCAATATACTACAATATAATCATCTGTAATTCAATGAATTCATCATTAACAGTTAACGCATTTTCTCAAAAAAAGTAAAAGAAAAAATATTTCAGTTCTATGTTGTGTAAGGTCATTTCAGAAACAAGGAAAAATACAAAACATCTTAGTAGGACAACTCAGATTCTTTATAGTTTCAATGATGCAATATTTAATCTTTATGATAAAATATCTTGGAATGATATTTTGATTTCAAAGTAAAATAATTTCAGAAATAAGTCTAAACACCTATTCAATAAATTTAAAATGTATACAAAAATGCTTTCTTAAAGCAATAAGTATCAACAAACTTGCAATTATTTAACATGAAATCATTGTTAAAAATATCCTTAAACCTAAAATATATCATAATTATGAAAATATTTTATCTAAAATAGATTGTGAAAGAATAAATTTTGCTTAAGAATACAAAATAGAAGATGAAAATTAGTTAAGTATAACATTTTAGTAAAAAAAAACAATGTATTAACTTATCATATTTAGGTATTTTAGTAAAGATGCACTAAAATGAGTGAACAAATAGCTTTTCTGTTATATTATTTCATATTGAAAGTTAGCTTTGACCATGAAACTGATTATAGGTAAAGATAACAGAAACTGCTTGCTTATTAACTTCAAACATGTGATACAGGTAGACCTTACTCCTTTACTCATATTAAATCATTAAAACTAATGCTCATGAATTACCACTGAAAGCATTCTAATTTGGAGAGTTCTGGATCACCACACACACATACACACATGCATGCACACACACATGTACACACTGTGTAAAGTAAAATTCTGTTTGAGTACGAAAATATAAAGAACGAGGAGATACTATTTTAAACTTGCGTAAATCTCTAATATTCAATATTATATTGCTAAAATCAGCAATACCACAAAGAAAGTAAGTGGAATAAATTCCCGCAAAACCCAGGTAAAATGTTGACATGTATTTCCCTCCTAACTATTGGAAAAATTATCAGAAACCTGGTTACCCAAATTTACAAAAACAAATGCACTAACTCAAGCATATTGGAATTTAACACTAAACGGAAATCTACATTCTTTGTTAACCTGTTTTGTACAAGGCACTCATCGAAATAAAGTTTCAATGACTAACTCAACAAAAAGGCAAAACAAGATGAACAACACATACATGCCATAGTGAACATATATTGATACAATAAAAAAAAAATTAAAATTCATCTTTTACATCATAGTGAAAATTTGAACCTTTCATTCATTATTTTAAACCTTATCATTGATTAATTGTATTAGTTTGATTTTTTTATATTTAAGTATAGGGTGGTCATTTCCAAATTTACAAAAAGAAGGACATTGCATACTGAAAAGGAAGCCTTGGGCAGGCTGACCCTCTCAGATGTGTTGTCAACATGACGTGTACACTGCAGGTTATCAACAGTGCTGACAACGGCAACTACATATAATGAAAATACATTAATGGATATTATAGCTTTCAGTTCCCACTGTTTTAAGTATATCTAAGGTAATTTATATAAGTTTTTTAGTCAGACCCCAAAAAAGAAGACAAATTAATGTCCGGTTTGAGGTGGTGCCAGATGGAGGACAGAGTACTCAAAATCTGGATTGTCCAGCCCAAAGCCAGATGTTTGGCATCTTTATTTAGGTATAACTCTGATTTTCAAAAACTATTTTAGCACTAGAATTGAATTGATATAACAATCCATTTTTTACCAATTTACTTTGTGTATATAATTAATCATGTATTTATTTGTAACTTCTCTTTCAAAAAGAAACTCTGTTTTACATATTTCCAATAGAGAACTGACTTCCTTACTTTTTCCTTGATGATTTCCTAATACTACATCACCCTACAGACTTTCATGCAGATATGCTTATGAAAAAATGGCACAAGTGGGCATCCCTTCTATGAGCATACTTACTTTAATGTAAATAAGTCTATTTCTAAAAACAAAACATATCCACTAAGATAATTTTTCATTAAATATTTTCAATTTTGCAATGCAATGATTAAAGTAAAATACCAAATTTTATCTTTTAATAATGGTTATTTTGTGATGAGCCCCATCCAATTAGAGATCCCGACATCGTCATGGGACTTGGCCATCCAATGAGAAACCCGGAAGCCTGTCATGTGAGGAGCGTCAACTTTGAATCTCACTCTCTTTTCCCAAAATTACTACCTTGCCCAAACATGCAAACTTTAGCTCCCTTTTTATCACTCTGCCCATCCGACAGGGCCAGAACCTTCTCCATGCAAAATGTAAGTAATCTAATTCAATTGAATTTTACAACAGAAACAACACCCAACATACACACGACTTTTAAAGACAATTATTAACTTACATTCACCTTTACCTTCAGAAACCATATCAACATATTACTAGTACTTACACACAAAGACATTTAACAGAATATGTATTTTCTTCTTTGTCAGATGAATAAACAATGTTTCCTTATCAGTAGATTTTCCATGTATTTTTGCCACTTCACAGTAGATCACTTTTAACATAAAATATGACCCACTCACAATATAGTCATTTTATCACCAACCAATTACCCCTAACCAAATTTAATATGGAAATCTACATAACTTCTATAATTTCATGAAAGCTAAATTATATTGATTTTTATAATAAACAATTGATATTTGAGATGCCACTATCAAAATATAAAAATGTTGTACAACTGAGGATCCTTATAAAAGTTGATTCTCTTTTTACTCCCTGGGGGGCTATTTCTATGAATATAGAACATTAATACAATATGAAGGTTGATATGCTAGATATACATAACTAAATAAAACACTCAAGAAAAACGTAGTATGAAGTCATGTAATCTTTTATCAGGAACCTTGGAATTTTTTAAACCCTTAATGCAAAATAGCAATGTTAAAATAATAACATGATGCAAAAAAAATAATAAATGGCTTACAGGATTTTTTTAGATTAACAGAATAAGAAACATAAAAATGTCAAACTGATCTATATGACAAGATGAAAGGCTGAGTGGGTATAACAAAATACTCACCTTTATAGCTCCTCCGCCTGGTGAATGTTTAAGGTTATCTTTTGATCCAACTTTGGCTTCCACTTTCCATTCTAATTTTTGTTCTTCAATCTATACAATAAAAAATAAGTATAAAGATAAAATACATTGTGTGAAAGAAAAATTAAATAAAGGAAAAATACTAACGTCACCATAGAACAAAAAATATTTGAAGCATCAAAATACCTCTGTGTGTGTATTAAGTAAATAAAATGATAATTTTTATCTGAATTTCTGAGATGAGGAATTATTATTATTATACAATGATTTACTCTGATTGGATAGTGGAATGAGAACAACCTACTCCCATGAATTGAATAAAGTGTCCGGTTCAGAATTCTCAGAAGGTTACCAACTATGACAGATGCCTGAAGATGGCTGGAGGGTACAATGGCCAAAACATTGTGACTATAACAACCAAGATGAGGACACTAGTTCGAGTAAATCAATGTATAATAAATAAAATGAATCTAAAAGGTTTAATGTTCAAGTCACGTTTATTCTTAATTTATCAATTTTGGAACTTAATTTGCTGTGTTACAGCCTAAAATGTGAACTGCATTATAATTTGATAAGCAAAGGTCAATTTGATGGGAAAATTTGATGACTTAATATAGACAAGCAGTTGAAATGAAAAATCTCCATCAAATGAAATTTAGAAATATCAGAAAACCAGTACCCACACAAGAGGTTTTGAGAAACTGCAAAACCATAGTGCCCATTTACACCATAAAGTACCTCGTTAAAAACAAATTGTGTACATATAAAAAATAAAAATAAAAATAAAAATAAAAATACATGTTGTACATGCACTGTACACAATAATATGGAGTATTTGTTGCAAAGAACATCACAGAATTTCACAAGCCACCCCAAACAATTCCCCTACTAAAGATAAGCATTTTGTAGTCTTAGGAGCAAGAAAGAATGGAACAGAAAAGAGAAAATAATAAGTTGAAAAAAAGTAAAGACAGGAACAAATTAACAAAAGAAAAAGAAAGAAGGTACAAATCAAAAGTAGCAAAAAAGAGGATAAAAATAAAAAAACAATTTTATATCGTTCTAAAAATGAATGCAACATCAGCATTAGTGTTATTATGGGATATCTTTACCTTCAGCAAATATATATTGCATCTTCTGAAAATTAACTTCCATTGTTTATTATTTTTAAGGGTATTCTCTCCAATAAAAATCAATGGGAATTCTGAAAATTGTTTCCATTTCATAGGTATATATAAAGCATTAGATGTAAATTATTTACTACCTCTGCCAACGAAGTTGGAAGAGGTACATGTATTCACCCATGTTTGTCTGTCTGCCTTTCCACACAAGATCTCAATGAATTTCACTGATATTTTATGGGAGGCTGGAAGAATTGATCCAGAAATTTTTTTCAAATCAGAAATTTTTTTTCATATATTTCTAAGTATTCACTCATGTTTGTCTACATAATATTTCAGTTCACAATGAATTTCAATGACATTTTGTGGGAGGGTGGGCCATGGGCGAAAGAAGAATTTGGGGATGCATCCAGGAATTTGTTTTCGACCGAGAGATATTTTTTCATTTTTCATATCTAATAATCCAAAATCTCGAAAATCAAAACTTACACAGTTACCTCCCCTGCATCATAGCTATATATGAACTGATTTTCATTCAGTTTTTAGTTAGTGTATGGTGTTGGCAGAGATATGCGCTGAATGCTTTCTAGTTTAAGCACTTGTAAAAACATAAGCTTATCAAAACACATTAATAAGGTAAAAATTGAATTAAAATAGTTGAATGCTTTCAATGTTTAATTAAAAAAAGAACCATTCTCCAATATAAAACAAGGACACAAGACAAAATTGTCTTAAACACAACACTGAAAGTGATGCAACCTGTAGAATTCCAAGTAGGAGAATCTGACCACTGACCAGTAATGGTCAAATTGGTCAACCCTACTCACCTTCTTATCCCCACCACCTGGTTTGTGAGTTAGATTATCCTTTGAGCCAACTTTAGGCTGTGCACTCCACTCCACTTTCTCGTCCAAAATCTGATTTGGGAAGGCAAATTAGAAAAAAGACCCACAATAACATCGGTTCTTTTTAATAATAAAAATTGATAAAGTTGAATCAATTACTTGAATATTGGATGCACCAATATTAAATGAAAGTTCCACAAGCCTTTCATTCAAATAGCTTACTGCATATATGATGAATGACAAATAATGATTACATTGTTCCTTTATCTTTTTATTACTTTATCACACGGGATACTTAATTTTTTCTTCCAACAGTAAATTGGCAATTATTATACTCTTCTTATTATGAATACATTTTATTCATTTAAATCCAAATATGTTGATGAAGTAAATCAATTAATAACTGAAAATTGTTGAATATTAGAATTACAGTAAACATTTTTATTATTATTATTGAATGAAGTATTGTAACATATTATCGCTGTTGTTCGTTGCCATAGAACCAATGGCCCGAATTGAAAGTTGTATAAAACAACTAAAAATTAAGATGAAGGTAAAAACTAGTCAAATTTAATAAAAATAGAATTACAGTGTTCATCATCATTCAGAATTAATGAGTACATCAAGTTTATCATTTCTATACATGAAAACATCGACTCGGATGAAACACATTCTAATATTGCATGCTTCAGGGGAGATAATCTAGTCACAAGTCAAAATAACAGACTGCTTGGAGTAAGAAAATCAATAATACTTCCTCCTACTTAAGATTGATTTCCATTTGATGCAAAAAATCACTTTGGCCATTTTTGCAATACAGCAGTTGAAATATAGATGTGTTGTAGAAGTAGAAATATAGTTACATTACTCAGCAACATCAACAAAATTATTGTATTTGACATATGAGACCCCTCCTTATTTCAACAGGGAATATTAAGAAAAATATGCATTTCCCTGAATTCATCTCATTTATCATCTTTAACTTCTCCTCAAGTTCTGGCCATTGTGGGGCTGGACAATGAAGGTTACATTTACCTTTTGAGCCATTCTTGGGATAAAAAAAAAGAGGTCTTACATGCAGTCAAATACAGTAATCTCACAAATCACACCATTACATCAATATATGCACACAAGCATGCTACAAAAATATTGCTTATTTTATTATTGAAGGTTATTATAATAATAATGAGTTGCAGTAAATATTATTTTTGATTCAATGACTAACTTAATTAAACAAAATAATTATACACACGTGTTTACATGTGTGCATGATTGTATATATGTATGTATATAAGTAGGTACATCAATAAGTCTGCAGCCTAATGATGAAAAAAAACATTTATTTCAAATTACAAATATTTATTTTTCAACATAATTTCCTTTCCTGCCAATACACTTAATTCAACACTCCTCTATAGATCACATATATTGAACATTATACAGTGAAGATTTCAGATCAAAATTCAGCTAACGGCTGCAGATTTATTAATCCACCCTCATACAGAGAAAGATTATTCATTACTTTCTAGTTCACAGGTATGTAAAAACAAAGAAGTACATATGTAAAGTCAAAAAGTGATTCAGCACTTGAGGTTTTTGTAGAAGTTGATATCACTCGGGTAAATCAGCAAAATGTGTCCGTTGGTCATTCCAATGATTTTTTGCCAAATGGAGATCAAACTTTGTTGGTGTATATATGTGGGAAAGGTTCCATTGAAAACAGATAGCATGCTAACCTACAGATACTAATTAATTTTAAAAAATGAAGTATAAAAGTTCTGTAATAATTTTTATCTTAAACATTTTCTTGGATCACTTTAACATCCTCTCCTCTAGAGTGGATATTTGAACATCATTCCCATGAGTTATAGCAATTAAACATCATTTGCCTAAAGTGGTCTAAAGAAGCAAAATGCTTTATTTTATTGATAAAGTTGAAGAATATATTGTTCATTCTCATGAATACATGAATTTTAAAATGCATTATAGACAAATTTGTTTTGACATTTTCAAGCCTAACCATCAGGACTTTTTGCGCATCGGGTCCAATTCAGGGTTTTATTCACACTTGTCACACTTATGATCATACTTTGAAGGGCTTTTTTGTTGTAACCAGCAGATATCTGGCAACGGGCCCTCCACAAGTAGAGGAAGAATGACAACTTGGAACTTGTTGTCAGCCATCAACTCCCCTCTTAGTTTTGGCAATTAGATATCCTCCCCCCATAAACCAGTCTAGCGTGGAGGATGTTAAAGTGATCCACTTTCTTTACATCATATTAGCAGATGTAAAGAAAGTATTATTTGCTATTTATCCCAAATTTGGGATCTGAGCAGATAGTATTAGTCATGATCTAGACCAATGCTCAGAATTTTATACAATGTACAAAAAAAAGGTAATAACAAATGAGATAACAAGTCATGAGACTAGTTAATTTTCCTTTAACGACTTCCCTTCAAAATTACTGCTCTTCCACAGACAATAGTGTTTATCAAGCATACAGGAGTAACATTTTAACCATCACTACCAATACGTTCTTCATATGGAATACACATTATCAGTAATCCACTGTTGTCCACCTTATCATTCTGTAACTCTCAAGTATACAACCACTTCTAACGATTACAATATTTAACAAAAGAATTGTGGCAAGCAACTGTTGTAAAAAGCCATCTTTGGAAGCTATTTCAAAATAATGGATGCTGTTGCAAAAGAAAACTAAGGTTGGTTTTAACACTTCAGAGCCAATTGTGTTAATACTGTCAAAGTGACAGGAAAAATTAAAATAGACTGAAGAGTCTTTGTATGGGATACTTAAGCAAGTTCCACTCAATTTTGCAATTTTGAATCAAACAATATTTTTTGTGAACAGCTTCCAGTAGCCAAGTTATTATTTTATGCATAAAAATATATGCAGAAAGTATATTGCAAAGCATGTTAAGAATAAAATGTTTTGTTTTCTAATCAGGATTCCAAGATATTATTATCAGCAATACCATAAAAAGATTTTTTTCAGAATCATTAATTAGTGATCACATATGAAAACAAAGCATAACATTTTCATATTTAACAGATGAAAGTAGTTAAAAACTCCTTCAAATATTTACTACACGTTTTAACTGCATAATCCAAATTTAGACATTAATATCAGAAAATACTAATGCACAAATTGAAATAAGCAGTACTGTAAATTTTACGAAAGATAATTTATCTTTATACTGAAGAGGATGTTTTTTTTTTATCTTCCTCAAGGTATCACATTATTTCGTCAGTCCATTTTATTCTCCTTTATTTTACTTGAGCAATTTATTTTACTATTATAATCTACTTCCGGCTTGCTATGCCTGTCAAAGCTTCACCAGAACTCCATTAGCCATACATTTCAGGAACACATTCCCTACTCTGTTTCTCATGACGCTGGATGAGGGATTGGACTTTCCCGGATTGAATTCAGAGTTGTTTATCTCCTAGACTGGTTGCCAACCAAGGCTGACAGGCCTAGTCTGCCCTGCTATTTACCTATAGCTGGGGAGAGAAAAGATTGATTCATGCCTTTCCCAAGGGCATTAGTGCCAAGTGAACACCAACTGTCACAGTCAGAGTTTAAACTTGGTTCATTGATTCCATTTTCCATGCTGTTAGGCCATTAGCATTAGGCCACCCGTACCTGCACGGAGAGGATGTTATAAATAATAATCAAGGAGTTTTATAAGGGTTAATTTGGATAAAAAAACCTTGATAAAAAGTAGCTGAACAACAGGAAGTGTCCTAGTTATAATATTATCACAGTCATAAGAAATTTAGGTTATAACAAGAGAAAATGCCATAATGATGATATGGATGATATGAGGTTGCCAGAATTTGGACTTCATGCAAGTGAAACTGATTGTTAAAAGTCAGGAAATAAGACTGAAAATGCATAATGCTGAAAAAAACATTTCAAGTCATAAAATTAAAAAGATTAAACACTTGTAAAAATTTAAAAACCTGTGAAACAAAATCTCATGGTTATAATGTAGAAGAAAAAGATTATTACATGTGTAAAATCTTAGTTAGTAAGAAAATATCCAGAAATGATGATGGCTATAAAAGCGAGATGAAAAACTGCTTCAAAATGAATAGATATATTAGACAAAAAATATGCTCAGTCAGTAATTAGTAGGAAAACAAAGTTGAAAGTGAATTTATAAGTTTTTTGATATACAGGAATAATTTCTGCATTTTTAAACAAAAGATTGCATCAATATATTTGTTATCAGAAAAAAGGAGAAACACTTGCAAAGCTTTCTATCATCAAGTTCTTGTCTTCCACCTACCCATCTGCATTTCACTGCATTTGTGAATATATATTAAACACTTGTGTATATATATAGATGTATATACAAGGTGTGTCCAAAAAGAAACCAAACTTGTTTTCAAAATTTATAGTTCTACTTACAACCTTATGAGACTTGTCTCCTTCACTGTTGAAGTTCTGGAATGAGTTCTGGAAGTCATTTTGAGGGATGGTGTGCAGGTATTGTGGCACATTTTCTTCTATCTCTTCTATTGTCTAAAATCAATGACTTTTCAGGGTGGATTTCATCTTTAGGAACAAAAAAAGTCAGCAGGGATCAAATCCGAGGAGTAGGGCGACAGGGGGACACAATATGTCTCGTGCTTAGCCAAATATTTTGCAGACGTAGCACAAATTTTGCAACAATACGATGCATCATCAGATTTTCTTTTAAAATCATGTGGTGCTAACTTTTACAGATTCCCAACTATTCAGGAACTTCACGGACAGTCAGGAGATGATTTCCACGGATCACAGCACAAACATTTTCAATGTGATTGTTGTCCATCGACATGAAAGGTCGTTCAGATTTGGCATCATCCTTGGTGGATTTGAAATGCTGGTACCATTCTTGGCATTGTATATGGCTTGGACAATCCTCCTCATAGGCCTGTTGCAACATTAGAAGTGTCTCCCAAAATGTTTTCCACATTTGAAACAGAATTTCGCACAAACACATTGCTCTTCAAGATCCTTCATTGTTCAACTTGGGATCAAGCATACTACACACATGTTCGCTCTGGCACGTGTAGCTAAAAAACTAACCCACATAGCTTGATGCAGTTTTTTTTATACAAAAGGTCGAAATTACTGCTACATAACATTCTAGTCATGAGCACTCTAAAACATCTTATTGGAGCACTGTTTTAAAAGTTTGGTTTCTCTATGGACAGAACTTGTATACAGATATATATGAATAAATGACATGGCTCCGCAAACGGAGATTGGAAAGGGTTTTCCACATCTTTTCAGGTC
>VCCN01003571.1:2699440-2716972 GCA_006491835.1 Architeuthis dux | reverse complement strand
GCTATAAAGCTTTCTAGACTATATATATATATACATATATACCTACCTACACACACAATATGTAGAAACATACAAGGTGATATAGTTCCTACACATATTTAGCAGGTACAGTAATAAAGGATTATCCATAATAAACAAACAATAGACTTAAAATAAACAGCACATCAGCAAGGAGAACAATTCAATTGATACAGATCATGGATCTTCATAAATAATTACAAAAGAACCATTTTTCATTATAAAACAAAGATACAAGACTAAATTTTATTAAACTGAAATGTTTAAGATATGTATATATAGGAAGCTAACATATATTGGATTATACAAAATTATAAAACTTGGAATTCAATCATCCATTCTGTATAAAGAAAATAACAGTTCATTACCTGCAATACCAGGTAAAACTCATAAATAACGATCCTGTCAAATAACATCATGAACTGATCATTATATCTAACACGCTCCAAAACAAAATTATTACCCAATAACATATATAACTTCAAAATCTACTAACAAACAAACTCAGAGAATACCAGCTATATAAGGCAACAATGAACCTTACTTTATAACATAGGTATAGCAAAAAAGATTCAGAGAAAGTGTAGACACTTTAACATCAAAGTATCATTATTAAACTTCACCTTAATTTTAGTTGATTTTCATCGCAAGAGATCAGAAATAAAGATGAGCTCTGGGTTAAATTCACATCACTTTTGCCACAGGGAAGCCTGGTTATCCGTACCAGCTGTTCTGCCATTTGAGCTACAAGAACTTTTACAACCAGTAAAAGATCAAATCTAATCTTTAAACCACCCTTTCATTTTTCCCAATCGCTCAATTGTTTTAACATACAGTCATTGTATTAGTAGTAGTAATATTATCTTGATTTCATTAGAAACCATCAACCAAAACTGTCACCAAAACTTTCTCCAGTTTTCAAATTGGTCTGGCTGGCTAACTATGTATATATGTATGTGTCACGCTTGTTTTTTGAAAATTAGGATTTTTTTTAGTGATCACTGTCCTACAAAAGGTGCAAGAAGTAACTTATTCAATGATCACCCCCTTTTCCAATTTCTTAATTGTTCACCCACAACATGGCATGCTGCCAAAAGACATTGGTCATGTGGCAGTTTCTAGTGAGTGCCTAACCAGACCTGTTTTATTCATTATTAGATGAAGCAATATCAACCATTATTAATTTTTAACTAGTATTTTTTTCATCTTAATTTCTGATTCGCGCTGTTTACTCACTGCTGTAGACTGACAAGCTGAGTAGTTGTGATGTCAAAAATTAATAATGGTTGATAATGCTTCATCTAATAAAATCTAAAATAAAATCTAGATAATATTACTACAACATCAGACTACACAATTCAACCTCCTCATAAAGGTTGGATCTCTATTTGGGATAAATATAACCAAAAACTGCATGTTGCATCAAAAAGCTACAATCTGATTTAAGATGACAAAATCGAACATGGCAGATCATATATGAAGGGAAAATAGAGTGCACCATCACTCTTGGAATAAAGTTAAAATGATAGACAAAGAACCACACTGAAAATTGTATACGGTGAAGGAAGCGGTACATATTACCTCATTGTATTTAATACTATACAGAAAACAGTGCTCAAGAGAGCTATAAAAATCAAATAAAGGCCCTCAAGGCCTCCTGTATCCAAAAATTACCTCATGTGATATTTTTAATATATGGTTGTTTTTGTTTTTGTATTCAGGCTAGAACTTCCCACATGAGCACAAGGCCTCCACACTTAAATCTGGGAATTGCTACTATTAAGGACAACAACTGGACGCAGCATACAGCTATGATAAGCCATAGAACTATATCAACTAAAATGCTAAAAACTTTATGATAAGGATACCTGCCCAATCCGTACAATAGTCAAAATGATGTCACCTAATTTTGATTATGAGCATCTGATCAGCAGCTACAAATTGGCTAATCCTACCCACCTTTTTAGATTTGTGTCAATTTTAGCCTTTGTATTACCTTATTATTATTACTAGCATAGTGCCAGTCAAAAATAATGGGATTATTTATGCATGAATTGGCACTTCTGCCTAGTATAAAAGTATCTGTGTGCTCTGCCTAGGATCAAAGTGTTGCTCCCCGGCCCTCTGCCTAGGATCAGATTGTAGTAGATGAGCGCTCATTGAAAAGTGTTCAAGATTTATTTTTTCAAACAAATAATGGACAACTGTGGAACACAATACAGAAAACAATGGCATTAATTTATTACCAAAAGTTTTTCTCCCATTGATTAAAAAATATGAATAAGATTGACTCAGTTGGTAGCTATGTGTTAAAATGTGACAAACTATAACTACACCAACATTCAAATATTAAAAACATTTTCTTGTTTCTACACATTTATAAGTATATTTCTATGAAGAGCATTTTGCACCCAAGCCAAAAGAAGATATCTATGGGAAGTATTTTAAAGACTTTAAGAAGAATATTACATAAATAATGGAAACATTTAAATCTACAGAGCATGAAGCTTTCTGTATTTAAAATAACCATTCTTTTAATGTAAGACAATAACACAAGACAAAACTAGATGTGAAAAACACAACATCAAAACTGGTCTCATCAATACAATTTCAAGTAGGAGAATCACTAGGACTACTAACATCCAAAACAGATCAACCCTACTCACCTTCTTATCCCCACCACCTGGTTTGTGAGTTATATTATCCTTTGAGCCAATTTTAGGCTCTGCACACCAGTCGACTTTCTCATCCAAAATCTGATTTACAAAGGCAATCAAAGACACCCAACAATGATAACTACTTTTTAAAAGTCATAGTTGATAAAAATACTATTTAGTAATAATTAAATATCACATAACCCGATACTGAATGAAAATATCCCAAATTTTCATTTGCAAAACTTCATATAATTTAGAATAAATCATTTAACATTCAGAATGTACTCAATATCCAATTTTTAAAACTCCATTCTAAATAAATATTGGCACTACCATATTATCATAATATGAATATTCAATCAGCAATGGTAACAATTCAATTATTACAGTTTTAGACTTTCTGTATTTAATTAGAAAAGAACCATTATTTAGTATGAAAGAAGATTTCAAGACAAAATCAAGTGTGCAAAAAAGCACATTAAAATTGATGTCATCTATGGAATTTCAAGTAGGAGAATCTGACCATTGGCCATTATAGTCCAATTGGTCAACCCTACTCACCTTCTTATCCCCACCACCTGGCTTGTGAGATAGATAATCTTTCGAGCCAACTTTAGATTCGGCATTCCACTCCACTTTCCCCAGCAAAATCTGATTTAGGAGTGCAAATCAGAGATGAAACCAAAAATGACAATATTTTTTAAGAATGAAAATTGAGAAAATGCTGATGAGTAAATTAATGATGTCCTGATATGTAATAAATTTAAAGTAATTACTAATTTGGATATGTTAAAATGAGTAAGTGAAATGTTTACAATGTTCACTATGAATAATGTATAAAATCCCATTTGCAATAAATAATGAATAACTGATCCTAAGTGTACAAAAAATAAATAATCAGTTATATTTTTGTTCATTTTTATTAACATTATCATGGCTTTTTATCATTGGATTTAAACAATACAAATAACTGACTGATTTTGACTACAAGTGAGCTTTTATGTTAGATATATGATAGAAAATACCCAACACCAATATTGAAAATTTACAATTAGTTTTTATTAGAGATAAATATAATTTTATATAAGTTTATTCCTCAAGCTTTGATAAGACACTCACTCATTGCTAACATTATTTTTATCTTAAAAGCAATATTAAATCAGCAATGGTAACAATTCAATTAATATAGTTTAAGGCTTTCTATATTTAATTAGAAAAGAACCATCATAAAACAGGACATAAGCAATGTTCCCTCTATATTTTTCATGGCCTGCGCGGGATCAAAAGCCTATGAGCAATTGAAAAAGCAAAGTGTGCAGAAAATATTTTTCATTTTTAAGTCAATCATTGATTTTTTGTCTAAAGTTTATGAAACAAAGGTGAGTTACTTATAACAAAAAGTGTATAATGAAAGAAATGATCTATTCAGTATATTGATTATGCTCTATTATTTATTTATTATTATTTAATCCTATATTTTTTCTTTATCCACGCACCAATTTGCACACATTATAATCTTTGCATAAACCTGCAATCAAATGATGCTCCTTAGAGCAAGAGTGATAGGATGCATTTTCAGCCATGTAGTTTTATTATTGAACCCTTTTTTCTATATTTGAAACTTTCAAAATGCATGTGCAGCATTAAAATTTGACTGCACAATCTATTTCTTTCTTGTGCACAGCCACACAGCTTAGAGGGAACACTGGACATAAGACAAAATTGCATTAAATACAATGTCAAAAATCTTTTGTCTGAATTTTATCTCAACATCAGAATTGTTGTCACCTTTAAAATTCTTAGTATTGACCTCTAATAATCCAATTGGTCAATCCAACTCACCTTTTTATCCCCACCACCTGGCTTGTGAGTCATATTATCCTTTGACCCAACTTTAGATTCTGCATTCCATTCCACTTTCTCATCTAAAATCTGATTTAGGGAGGCAAATCAAAGAAGAAAGCCTTAAAGGTTTTTAAATGTCATAATTGATAGATGCTCATATGATATTTGATATTATATTAAATAGAATTACCAGAAGTCTTTTCATACAATATCATAACAACAAATCATTAAAAAAAATAATGATTATATATATATGTATATTCATATGAATATATAAAATGGTAATATACTTGAGTTATAACTTTATGAATTTTTTAAAATTTAAAATGCTAGATCCAGATTTTATGGTTGTCTGTTTAAACTAGCACTTACTTTCATTTTCAATATCTTTTATATCTTAAATGATATTGCTAAAGCTTACCAATTAATAACTGATGAATGTCAATTAACATTAAAATTCATCATTACTCTGAATGAATGTATTTCACCAGGTTCATAAAGATGGAAAACATTGACCCAGAATACAAAGGACGCATGCTTCAGGGTGGATTGCAAATGAAAAAAGATACAAGAACAAGAAGGGACATAAATTGCATGGGTGTTTTTATTTTATTTTTCACTCCTATTAGCTGGTAGCATTCAGAACAAAACATATTTGACAGCAAATAAAAAGATGGCGCGCTTACCTGCAGACGGCAATTATGAATGAAAACAGAATCCCAATAAAAAGACTATTATTGACAGTCTATCAATCACTAATTTTACATGCTATTTATTGGCCAAATAAAAATTCAGTTTGTGTGGATGTTTTGCATATTTTGGGGGGTAATTGGAAAAAGCAAGTCTTGCTCATAACTTGATTACTATCAAGACAATCAACTGGCATGTCATAATAAATATAAACATTGGGTAGAAAGTTTCTTTTTGTATTTAAAGTATAAAATGGTTGCTTAAAATTATCATTCTTTATCATACAGATTAATAGGTAAATATTTAATTACAAAAGTTTCAATGCCAGATATGCCCAATAACTGTAAACAGATTATCAGATATAGGGTCATGTAACAAGCTATAAAACCGATGCAACCAAAAATAACAAACAGAAACTTTTTCATTACTACTGATAATTTGCTAAAGATATTGATAATGATTTGATACAAATAATGGGCTTTCTATATTTTTGAAGAGTAAAAAAACCAACAAGGTAAATTACTTAAAGATTATACTCAATGCTAGAATTACGAACACAATTAACAACTGATAAGTTTTGCATTATTCAAAGCACTGAGATACCAAATTCATGTGATAGGATATAAGATTCTGAGAAAAAAATGGCCAGATAAAATCGATGTAAAAGTAGGGGAAAATAAGGTTCATCACATTCATAAAATCTATTACGGTCAACATTTAATGGTGAAATTCTACATCACAGCATTCAAGAATGGGGATCTATCATTCAAAAATAAAAATCTAGAAAACTAACATGCAATAAGAAATAAATTATAAACTCCATATTATGCAGGAAGTAATATCAAAAATTTAGAAGCAGGGAAAGAATAAAAATATACTTTTTTTTAATCAATAAATCTAAAATTGATGAAAGAAAGATGATCTCTATAGGAGTCTTCCATGAATCTCAACATTGTTTGGTTTCTTGGGGGGGTGAGGTGGTAATTCGTTAGAAAAAAAGTTATCCTAAAAACTAGTTAATTCAGTTTTAGGTCAAAGACCAGTAGTGATACACAAGAGACCAGCATCACCAAAGTAATTATTTCTACTTCCCACACAAAAATGAAGGATAAACATACTAAAAACATACTTTTCTAAGTAATGATGGAAATATTCCATCAACAGTAGCATTAATTTAGTACTATCCTGTATTCAATTAAGGACAATTCTTCAAAATAACATGACACAATACAAAATTTGGTGTGTTAAACACAACATCAAAGAATGAAAATTTCAAGAAGGAGAATCATTGACTATTTACAGCCAAACACATCAACTATGATCATATTCTTATCCCCCCACCTGAGTTAGGTAAATTAAAGAAACCAAAAATGACAGCTATGTTTCTTAAGAATTAGAATTAGAATTGATAAATAGTTATTATTTTATTGAATGTTTGGCAAGTTGATACTGAATAAAAAAGCTACATGATTTGATACAGCAATCCATATATTATTTAACATTTAATGCAGAATCTATGTGTACTTTCAAAAAATTATATATTATCCATATGAATATTTAATTAGCAATAGTAACAATTCAATTAGTAGTTTATAGCTTTCTTTATTTAATTAGAAAAAAAAACACTAAAATGAAAGGAGGAAGAAAGACAAAATCGTGATTGGCACAATATCAAAATCACTATCTCCTATATAATTTTAAGTAGGAGAATCTGACCACTGACCAGTAATGATCCAATTGGTCAACCCAACTCACCTTCTTATCCCCACCACCTGGTTTGTGAGTCATATTATCCTTTGACCCAACTTTAGATTGAGCATTCCATTCCACTTTTGTATCCATAATCTGATTTAGGGAAGCAAATCAGAGAAGAGACCCAAAATAATGGCTATTTTTTCAAAGAAATTATTAAAATGCTATGAAGTAATTAAATGTTTAATGGCCCCATACTGAATAAAATGCCACATATCAGAAATGTTTATAAGATTTGAAATAAATGATTTACCATTTAATGAAAATGTTCTCAATATCCACTTTTAAAATTCCATTCTCAGCAAATAATAGTTAGATAATATTATTAGACCTTAATATTATCATTACATCATGGTAACAATACAGGTTATGGCTTTCTGTATTTAATTAGAAAAGGACCATTTTTCATCATAAAACAAGGACACAAGACAAAATTGTGATGAGTACAACATCAAAATTAGTGTCTCTTATATAATTTTAAGTAGGTTCAATTGGTCAACCCTACTCACCTTTTTATCCCCACCACCTGGTTTGTGAGTCATATTATCCTTTGACCCAACTTTAGATTCTGCATTCCATTCCACTTTTGTATCTAAAATCTGATTTAGGAAAGCAGATCAGAGAAGAAACCCAAAATAATAATAGCTATTTTTTAAGAATCAAAACTGATAATAGGCTTGTCAGTAACTTTGAGAAGAGTCATTAACATTCCAACTTTTGTTAGGACAATCGAATCTCTTCTGCCCATCCTTGATGTTGCCAACACAACATTTGGGCCAATCCATTGTTCAGCCTTTGTCAAGTGTACAATTCAAGAAAAAAGGCAAACCTTTCTTTTTTCCACAAAGTTTGCCTCTTTTCTTGAATTATACACCTGATGAAGGCTGAAAAATAGATTATCTGAAACGTGTTGACAACATCAAGCACTTTTAAAATTCCTTTCTCAGCAAATAATAATGTGATAATATTATTAGACCATAATATTATTATTACATCAGCAATGGTAACAATACAGGTTATGGCTTTCTGTATTTAATTAGAAAAGGACCATTTTTCATCATAAAACAAAGACACAAGTTAAAATTGTGATGAGCACAACATCAAAATTAGTGTCTCTTATATAATTTTAAGTAGGTTCAATTGGTTAACCCTACTCACCTTCTTATCCCCACCACCTGGTTTGTGAGTCATATTATCCTTTGACCCAACTTTAGATTCTGCATTCCATTCCACTTTTGTATCCATAATCTGATTTAGGAAAGCATATCAAAGAGACCCAAAATAATAATAGCTATTTTTTAAGAATCAAAACTGATAATAGGTTTGTCAGTAACTTTGAGAAGAGTCATTAACATTCCAACTTTTGTTAGGACAATCGAATCTCTTCTGCCCAACCTTGATGTTGCCAACACAACATTTGGGCCAATCCATTGTTCAGCCTTTGTCAAGTGTACAATTCAAGAAAAAAGGCAAACCTTTCTTTTTCCCACAACTTTTCTCTAACTCGAGAAAAGAAAGGTTTGCCTCTTTTCTAGAATTATACACCTGATGAAGGCTGTAAAATAGATTGGCCGAAACATTGTGTTGCCAACATCAAGGATTGGAAGAAGAGATTCAATTGTCCAAACAAAAGTTGGGAAGATAATAGGTTGGTGGGTAATGAATATTTGATGGCCTGATATTGAATAAAATTGCAATAAATTTTCATCTGTATTTCTCAAAATATTAAGAATACATGATTAAGCAAAATGTTTTCAATATTCTTAATTTCATGTCGATTTTTTGCATTTTCCATTCGGTTATGTTAGATTAAGCATACTTTTGGTGTTAGTTTGTACTATATGCCAGTTTTTAGAAAAATACTGTATATGCTGAACTATAAGACAAATTGTTTACAAGTGTATTTGGGGGACTACTGCTCATTGCAACTCATCCAATCCCCATAACTGTCCATATCGAGCTTCGGTAGACAGCCTCCTAGTCGTAATACCACACTGGACACAGTGTAATATTTGCATAGAATTTGTTTTGTTTTTTAAATGCCTATCATATACCATGATATATGGTATTCCACATTCTTGAAATTAGCAAATTTGGGTGAATTTTGACATCAGGTGGCAGGCACTGAAATTCCAGTAACTTTTAGAATCTGATGATTTCTAGAATGTTCTAGTGCTGGTCCCATATGGTATTTATAGGCCTATACGTGCATAAGTCAACTTAGTATTTTAAGTGCACCATCACAAGGCTGTTTACATTCTGTTGATTCATTTTGTTATATTTGCAAATTTTATATTAGGCTTCAGGCAAATAAAAGCCTGGAATTTGCACAAGCTTTTGAATTATACTTTGGCATGAAGATCGGGGATCAAGAGAAATCACAGTCCCCACATGTAGTTTGTGGTACATGTCGATCAAAATTGGAGGGATGAATGCAAGGAGAATACTGCTCAATTTCTTTTGCCCTCCCTCAAATATAGAGGGAACCACAGAATTATGTGCATAACTGCTACTTATGTATAGGAGATACTTCAAGATTCAAGAAATTCTTTTTAAATCAATGACAGATTTCCCATCATCAATTGCTCCAGTTTCACACTCCAAAAAACTGCTAAAGATTTGGAGAGTGAAAGTGAAGGTGAATATTTTGAATCTAAAACATTTACATTTGTCATACTGACGATAAAAAGATACAACCACACTTTCCAAACCAATAGGACCTGGATGATTTGATTCAAGATCCCGGGCTAAAAAGTCTAATGTGAAACTTTTAATATCAAGACTGAAGGAGTGGAAGCTTGTGGACAGTTTCTCCTGATATCTCAAATGTTTTCTTCTGCACAATGGAAATCAGTATCCATCAATACAAATTGGGCACTGCACATCTAAAAGAAGACTATTAAAAAGTAAAATTTATTCTGTAAAATGTGGACTACAAAAGATATAAATGGCAGGAGTCTGGCAATTTCAAAATGATTAGCTTCTTAAAAGGACTCAATGGAGTTTATACAACAAATTATTTCTTTCTTTAATGTAGGACAACTGTGCTATATCCCAACACTCCTGAAGAAGATATTGTCCTCAAAAAGAACACTTTTTTCCAGGCATGCTGAATGTAAAGTACCAGTCCTTGATGGAATTACAGAAAGTCCTTATGCCTCCACAATATATATAAAATTTGGGCTTGTCAAACAATTTGTGAAAGCACTAAACACAAAGGGTGGAACTTTCAAACACATTTCTAAAAATGTTTCCACATCAATCAAAAAATAAAACCAAAGCTGCTTTTTACACCAAAACAGATGTTTGGAAAATACTTCAGTTCATAAGAATTTGAAAGAACAATGATGTGAAAACACTTAGAGAGCATTTAAAGAAGTGGTTGAAAATTTCCATGAGAATATATTTAGTATTCTTATTACTACTGTGACATCACCTCCTAGCACTTCATATTCAGCAGAGTGCCAAGTGTATAAATGGAGGAGTACAGTCAAGTAGTCAATAAGCCTTTAGTTTTGAGTCTCGCCTTGAACTTTAAGTGTCGCTTTTGTGCAAAGTTGCATTTTGAGCAGAGCTTCATTCTAGAAGCAGAGGTCAAAGTCATTGTGAACAGGAGGGGAGTGAAGTTATTCGTAAGCAACCCATAGTGAACTGGAGTTACGGTTCAAGTTCTTTGTGTGACAACAGAACAAGGACTCAAATATATACAACTATCAGCCAACTAGGATTATGTCAATGTAATATAGGTGACATGGAAAACAGCAGATATAACAGAATAACAAAAGTGAGAATTATGAACAGCTAATAGAAAATTTGATAAAGACTTATGAAATGCTTTGTTGCTGAATGTCTTTGACATCACATTTCCTCCATTCTCACGTAAATTTCTTCAGCAAATATGAGAGTCATCAGTAAATGACACAGCAAAAGATTTCATTAAGAGATGTTAACTATGGAAAAAAAGATATCAAGGGAAATGGGATTGTAACATGATGAATGATTATCTGTGAGGGTTGATACATGGTGATGATTCACGTCATTACCAAAAAATATGAAAAACTGTTTATTTTTTATTTGCTGTCTATGCTGTTGACTTACACATGTATAGTAGAACATGCAGAATATCTATATAATATTTGTTTATTAAAAAGCTTCTAAAATCTCTCAATATAGTGTCCTTTATATGCGAAAATTCTCATAAATTTCATAAAATCGTGAAAAAGATTATGTGGCTAAAACTGACACTCTAGAAGAACTAGTGGTATTACAGTAATCAGAAAACAATAATTAACCATAAGCAACACAAAAATCGACATAACTAAGAAAATTTTGTTGCAGAGTGTATTCAGAGTCACTGGACTTTACTGGATTTTTCATTTTTAGGATGGAAAATATTTATTATTTAAACACAATAGCATGTATGAGAGTACTGTATGTATTAAAAAACAAGAAACAAGACAAACTGTTTTATTTCTTTCTGTCATGGTCTTAGTTATTAAAGATATTCCTAACATAAAATGGTTTAGGAATTATAAACCAATATCAAATATATACAGGTGTCACTGTCAAACATAATCTTGATTAGATGGATATGATAACATTAGAATAGCTGTAAATATCCGATCCAATAATGTATGAATCAAAAATCAAATTACAAAACAATAATAATGTTTTCAGAATCCATAAAAGTTAAGTTTTAATGCAGGAAACCTTGTTCTTTACAAACTTCATCAAGAATAGGTGGATAAGATTTCTATTCATATGGCAATATTTTAGCTGAAAGCAAACAGGCAATAATTTTTAAAGCAATGATCATAATTTTTTAAGAAATCAAAAACAGTGAATAGTTTTAGCTGAGACCAAATGATTTTTTCCTGTTAGTCATACATTGAATTACTTTTTGGACAACAGGAATGAAATAAATCTGAGGAACTTACAGAAATAAATGACCCTGAAGTAATGTACTCAATACATATCAAGAAACATACCGTATTTCCCAGCGTTGAGGAAGCTCCAGCCTCGAGGACGCACCCAAATTTTGAATAGAAAAGAATAAACTCAAAATAAGGTCTTAGTACTTTTACCTACCTTACCAAGATGTTTTGTGGGTGGCTTAGCGACATGTAGATCCTCTTGACTGAACGCAACACTTTTCATTACAAAACAACTGAACACAACCAAAACAGATGGTGGGTGAATATTTGATTATCATAATCTTGTTATAATAAGATCTACCACTAAACTCTTTTAACATATCACAATTTTACTTTTTTTTCTACTTAATAATGATCCCTTAAAGTCAAGGGCATTTGAGTAGAGTGAAAATACCAGTAATATTGATATACAACATCTAAATTACTACTAATCCTTTGGTTCATCGACCATAGTATACAGATATGATAATGAATTTTTGTGATTACATATATGTTTTTGTAATTAATGATGCTTTTGTTTATTTACTATTTTATACAAAGTATAATTTATACACTTCATTCAGCAGTCACATACAGGAATTCAGATTGCTATATAGCATAGATAACCTTCCTCCGGGGTTAGGATAGGCCTATGAAAAAAGTAATCTTCAGCCTGTAGGACACAAGATAAATTTTTGAGACTTATTTTGATGGAAAAAAATAGCTTCTTCAACACCGGGAAATCTGGTAAGTCAAACATAAAACTTTTATCATTGGTTTCCATTTTTCACAAATATATAGAAAAAGGCTAAAGATAATCAAATTAAAGAAAAAAAAAAGAAAAAAGGATATATTAGTAGATCCAAAATTTTAGGCCCTCACAGGTTCAAATGTGTGTGTGTGACCTCATGTCACATTTTGTTCTCCTGGGAAAAACCATGGGTTCACAATTCATGATAGGATTACAATCAACTGAACATTCAAAGACTTGAAAAAGAATATTACATCTGAAATCAATAAAACTTGAGGCCTACATAAATGAAAGCCATAGACAAAATTAAGTGTTTAAAACAGATTAAAATCAGTGTCACCATTAGAATTTCATTTAAGAGAATTGTAATGGTCAAATTGGTCATGTTAATTACCTTTTTATCTCCACCTCCAGGTTTGTGAGTTATATTATCCTTTGAGCCAACTTTAGATTGAGCATCCCACTCGACTTTCTCATCCGTAATCTGATTTAGAAAGACAAATTAAAAAAACAATGACTGTTTGTTTTTGTTTTTTATTAGGTTTTCCCCCTAAAAAACAGAATAAAAGTGTATCAGTTATTTGAACATTAGATATATTGAAAGTGTTACAAATCTTACATTTAGAAAGATAATAAATCACAAATTAAAAATATTAAACAATCAATATAATAAAATATATAATTTTTTTAAATTCTCTAAATTGCTTATGAGCTATGTATCCGTTTAAAATTTAAAAGATATACTCACTACAATCATAAATAAAGGAATGGTGATGATAATCTAGGCCTAGTCTATAATGCACAGCTTCTTATTAGACAATAAGGTTTGTACACCATTTTGGATGGTTTGAAAAACAAAATATGCCTCTAAAAGCAGAAGTGGTTCTGAAACTTTGATCAAAGAATCAATCAAGATCAAGTTTGGATATTAAAAGTATTTGAGTATAACTTAAAGAATTAAACAAAAAATAAACTTTGATAGAAAACCAAACATGCATAAAAAGAAATGAAAAATTAAATGTGAAATTATAACTTAAATGAAAAAAAAACATACCAAAATTTGATAAAAGAAATTAAAATTAAAAGAAGATGTAATGAAATATTTTGCAACAGAAAAAAGAAACTATCCTTGAATGCCTATATCTACATGCTAAAAACTTGTAAAATTACAAAAAGTATCAATAACTCTAAAGTAAATCAAGTTTCTATTTCCTGCTTGAAAGCAGGAAAAGATAATTAAATTATAATAATAAACATAAAATATCACATTATTGGCATTTAGATTTGTGTCTTATCAATTTAAAATTACAATGAAACTGTATCCCACAGGTTTCTTCATAAATTTAGAATATTACAAAAGCAATGGTAGCGATTCAATTAATACAGTATAAAGACTTCTGTATTCAACTAGAAAAGAACCATCCTTTATCATAAGACACAAGACAAAATTAAGTGTGAAAAAAAACACTTTAAAATTGGTGTCACCTGTAGAATTCCATGTAGGAGAATCTGACCATTGACCAGTAATGGTCTAATTGGTCCACCCTACTCACCTTTTTATCCCCACCACCTGGTTTGTGAGTTAGATTAACTGTCGAGCCAACTTTAGATTGGGCATTCCACTCCACTTTTTCATACAAAATCTGATTTAGGAATGTAAATCAAAAAAGAGACCCGCAATAAATAGTTTTTTAAGAGTCAAAATCGAGAAAAGTATTTCAGCTTTCAGATATTTTCATGCTATATGAAGATGAAATAAGCTTTCATTTAGAAAGCTTTCTAAATATAGACAATAAATGAAATATAGAGAAATTTATAATTTTGTATTTATTTTATTCTTCTGATAGCCATATAATGAATGGTATATAAATTAGTAAATTATTATAATCATGATGATTTAATTTAAAGAGTATCATTAAGGCTGATTAATTAATTGAATAGCCTCTGTTCTGTCTCCATTCTGATAATGGAACATCCTCCCCGGGCAAATGCCTGTGCAAAGTGTATGGATATCCTGGGATGCCTAGTCATCAGAACCCCCCTCTCAGCCTTGCTGGTGTAGTCCATAAAAAAGCAGAGAGCAATATACATGGCATAAACTTGGCTGCAGGAGCTGCTAGAAGGACGTCAAATTGGGAGTCAAACCACCTTAAGGGGGCTCCACTCCCAACCCTCCCCCTTTGCCCGAGCTTGGGACCAACTATGGAGACTGCGATGCTGTAGGCTTTTACTCTTAATCTTCTCTTAGATGGACTGTCTTACAGCTCTAAAGGGCTCCACACGCCCTGCTATTTACCCATAGCTGGTGGGGGGAAAGTGGATTCATACTTTTCCCAAGGGCATTAGTGTGAAGTGAATGTAAACAGCCTCAGCAGAAAATTGAACTCGGTCTGCCGTTTCCGGTACCTCCAACTCAAAATAGTAGCCAACCAAAATTACATGAGCATGGAAAACAAAGGGAAAAATTGTTTCCTATCAGAGTAATAAAATACAAAATATTTCTCTATATCCAATGATGTTAACATTGTATTATTTATGTGCCTATTTTTAAAGTTTTGATTTGTCCACTTGCTCCAATTTATAGGAAACATTCATGGAAAAGTAAAGAAAGAAATAATAGGTAAAAAAGCAAAGAAATAAATAGAAAATTTAAAATAAGAAAAAGCAAAACATTTAACCTTAAACAATGACAATGGTAATAATTACCATATTTTATCAGTTGAGAATAAAATATCTAAGTGTATGGCCATAAAAAGGGAATACAAGGCCATCAATAAATTCTTTAACAGATAGAATAGAAAAAGAGAATCTAACTGAGGAAGCCTATGAATATCTTGAATAATAGGTATGAACAAAAACTTTCACCAGAAAATCAACACCTGATTTTAAAAACATAATTCTAGATTTTTTTAATGTTTTTCTAGAAGTAAAGTAGCCCAAATCTTTGTCTAAACAAAAAGAAAAACATATTTTCATTAATTATAATGTAAATTTTGACTGTTATAAATTCAATGTTTCTTATATTCAGCAAAAATCAATAATGATACCATTATCAATGACAGTAAAAAAAAATTGTTTTAAATATTAAATTCTGTATTTAAAAATATACCAAAAAAATGTATTGTCAAATACATATAATTTTAGCAAAAATACTTAGTTTTATCACTAGTCAACTAAACTGCGCTAAAAATATCTTATATTTTGCATTAATAAAAATGAAAAATAAATTTTTAACACTCTTTATCAGCCTTATTATTACACTATCTGTCAAAAGCCTTATTATTAATCGAATAAAACTAAAAATTTGCAAAGAAGAAAAACATTTTACTTAATTTTCCTGTTTTTTCAAATCCCATATTAAGAGTTCCGTTCAAATTAAAAAAGGTAAACATAATTAATATCTGGTGAGATTTATCTGTAAATTGCATAAAAATCAATGATAGCATGAATATATAAATAAAATAAATCATCAAATTAATAAAATGTGAGGTAGGAATCATATAAAAAATATTATTCTTCTCCAAAGTTTGCAATGGAAAAAATTTGTGCTTTAATAAATAAGTATCAAAAATTTTATTAAAATCGAATATGCTGATTTTTGCCAGATTTTTAAATTTCTCAGGTGTTGATTTCATGCTGAAAATGTTTGTTCATTTTGTTCATACCTATTGAATAAGATTAAAAAATACATAAATATTAACTTTAAGGAAAATTTAAATAGCAAACGTATTTCTCATATAATAACAAATAGGTTAATCTAAGAAGGAATAATATATCAAGATTCAAGTCTATGCAAACTAGAATAACAGTTGGAGAAATATTTATGCAAACTAGAATAATGGAAAATGGAATCCCTAAAAACCTCTTGCGGAGCCCTAGGGTTTTGCGGAACCCCAATTGAGAAAGGCTTCTCTAAAGAATCTATGGATAGGAATTGGGAATAGAAGACACAAAATAGTGTCCGATTACACAATAACATTTTATTCTGATTGTGTTATTAAATGATATTATTTTTTTAAATAACATGAATAAAGTATGACATTTTGAGAGAGCATATAACATTTTTCAGTAGAAATTTCAATTGAAAATTGGTATAAGTGTTCAATAAAAATTATATTAAATAGGAAAAATTAACAAATAAATCACTAAAGAGGAAAATGGCATTAAAACCTTTTATTAAACATGTTCTAAGTTTAAATTTTCATTCTGGTAGCTTACAAAAATTTATCTTCAAAGACTAATCTTTTAGTAATTACAATAAGACTTAAAAATAAATTTATGCATAGATATTAAACCAAAAAAAACTAAAACATAAAAATAATAAAACGAAAGAATAAAAAAATGAAGAATTCATTCAAAGATACACTCCTGTCTTGTCTTTTCTACATTTCTAACATACAGGTATCTGCTGCTTTATGCCACTTCGCTTTTACGAAAGACCTACATTAGGATAGGTTTCCTCTGCTATCCTAAGTGAATAAGCAATTACCATTAACTTATATGGGAAAAAATTTACAGTGCTCCCAAACCCAAAGAATAACCTTCTTCTATGTCTGCCTGCCTCAATGTCAACGGTTGAGGTTCGTCATCTGCTGTGGTTGATGTGGAAGGCTTCAAATGCGACAGTGTGCTTGACTGCTTAGCCTCACTCAATTTTCTATCATACAGGCATTCAAAACATCCTGTAATCCTGTCCTAAACTTACGTGCCCTTTCAAAATTAAAGTCATAATTTTCTGCAATCATTGTAGCACTGTCAACCATAACAAAGATCTCACGCAAGGTTATTTTGGGGGTCTGGGAACGCTCAAAAATTTTCTACTATGAATTAATGGTTATTGCTTTTTCGCTTTACGCTATTTTGGCTTATAAGAGGTTTCAACACTACTTTCGAATTGTGGGGGGAA
>VCCN01003571.1:2678458-2693401 GCA_006491835.1 Architeuthis dux | reverse complement strand
GGAAGCTGACTAGTCTGATCTAAAAAAAATGTAATGATTTTTAAAAAAACAGAAATCTTTTCAATACACGTGCAAACATAAGAATCCGTTCTACAATATACTAAGCATGATAATATTAATATATTCTAAATGTAAAAATTATTATTCTTATCTATAAAGAAAAATTCATATTTATAGGATGGTGAAAAATATCACTGATCGAAAAAGTTAACAAAATATTGCATCAATAAAATAACACTGTCAAGTATCTTTTAAATAAAGCTTTATGATACAATACATAGAACTTGAGCAATATTTTATGCCTTCAGTCCTCAAACAGTGAATGCACTTTTATAGTTGATTAAATGAAATAATTAACTCATATGATTCTTTTGCTAATCTGAGCTAATTTGATAAAGAAGTTTTACCCCAAACAGTAGCTATCAAGATCATCCAAATAATTACTCTTATCACAAGCAAGACAAATCTATAAAAACCAAAAGCATTATTTATACACTGATTTATTCAGAGTAGTGTCCACATCTTGGTTGTTATAGTCACAACGTTTCAGCCGTTGTACCTTCTGGCATTCTTCAGGTGCTTGTCATTGTTAGTAACCTTCTGAGAATTTTGAACCGAACCCATTATTCAATCCACAAAAGATTTTTCTCATTCCACTGTCCATGCCAGTATACAATTAATTCTTCCTAGTTAATTTGTCCTTGTGATGATACTGGTATGGACAACTGAATAAGAACAATCTACCCCTATGGTTTGAATAAACAACCAAGATGAGGACACTAGTATGAGTAAATCAGCATATAATAATGATAATTCCTCATCTCAGAAATTCAGACAAAAAGAATCAAAAGCAGTTTCACTTTTATACATTTACAAAAAATAAAATCTAACAGAAAAAAGAAATTTTTAATTAAACATAATAACTTCATTATAACAAACTGAAATCTTTTAATTTACAAATTCCTGGAAAAGATCTTTTTCTAATTAAATGTATAATGCTGACTCACTTTTTTATCTCCACCACCTGGCTTGTGGTCTACTTTGTCCAAAGAACCTACTTTGGGTTTAGCAGATTCTAAAAATGACAAACGTTTATTCTCAATCTTTATATTTCCTCCTCCTGTAAAAGATAATAATAACAAAAATCACAATAATTAGAACACATTAATTATCCATATCAACATTTTATTTATTTCTATGATAACATTTAACTATTACACACACACACATATATATATAAATCATGAATATATAAATATAGATATAAATTGATAACTCATTAGAATGTGGTATGATGTAAAACTGAAGATATTACTCTCAATAATTTAATGGGTAGCAATGACATCATTCCATCTTAGAAATCTGAAAAATAATAATTCTAAATAATTCTAAATAATTCTAATAATAACATAACTTTTTTTCACTAAGAAGCTATAACAAAAATAAACTTTTTCTTTCATTCTTGGGGAGAATATAAAACTACAAAAATATATATTTGTTATTAAAAGTCTTCAACTTCAAAATATTAATTTGATAATAAAACAGTCTGAGTGAAATAATAGCTTTCTTCCAAATTATATCAATATTAAAAATGGCAAAATATAGCTTCATAACAAATTAAAGGTAACAAGTAAAATGTATTTTTCAAAATAATTTGTTTACCTGCATTAAGACTTCCAAAAACAGGCATATTAAATATTCATAAAACAAAATTTGCAAAAACAAACTTGCACTTTATAAATAATATGATAATTATAATATAATTCTTTATATAAAAAAAATACACGTATCAACCATTTTAAAAATTAGATGAATGAAACAATTTTTGGAAATAAAGAATTGATAATTTTGAACGTTTAAATAAACTCTGGTGATATTTTGAAAAATATATATGTATCAAACAGAAAAAAAAACTATTCCAGATAACATGATTCTAGTCTATCTAAAAAGAACCCTTCTTACCTGGTCTATGTGTTATGTTATCTTTGGAACCAATCTTACTTTGTACTGCATCATATTTTTCCTTTCTATTAACAATTTTAATCTGAAAAATTCAATTGATAAGAGAATAAGAAACACTACAATACAGGCAAATGCTTACTATATGAAGATACAATGCAATCATTTTAAGAAATTATATACTCATTTTCCATAATATCTAAAAGAGACATCTGGTAAAAAGTTATACAGATTTTAAATAAAGCAAAATTGTTGAACATTTCAAGGCAAATCACTCTTATAAAAAAAGAACTTTTACAATAGTATGGCATTAATCACAATACTTGATAAACAGTATGGACATATAAATCAGCTAAAACTCACCTCCATCTTAGAAAATCAAACACACAGAATTTTAAAATATAAACAATTAAGGAAAGATTATTTTATACATCAACATGAATATTTCAAGATTGGGTTTTGAATAAAGATTTGCATAGATTTTACATAAAATCTACAAATGAAATTTTTAATAATTTCATTTACATGTGCCCCTAGTAAAGTGTTCAAATGTGCTTTACATTTTTGTGTAAAATAGGGAAATAGCATTAGAATTTTCATGTCAGTGTAAGGGAATGATATCCTTTTAATAATTTCTGCTGTGAGACCATAGATGTATTTGGATGGTTATTTTCTAGCATGTATTTGTGTACCTGTACACTTGTGAAATTTACAAATTTCATAAATATATCAATCATCAACCAAAGTAATTAGAAAGAAATGATTATGTTCTACAAATACACAAGCTTTTAAAGTAACACTTAACACATCTTCTTGTAGGACAAGTATAAACATATTTACTTTACTACTTTTCAATATATAATCAAATCCAACCTTTCTCTGATATTTGTAACATTTTAAAACAATAGCATAATTATGTTGAACACATTTCTTTTTTTTCAAGTGTAGATTCTTTGACCAAATAACTCCAATTATTTGGTTATGATTGGATCGACAAAACAATGCAACTTATATTGTGCTGTGTACATCATGGGATTGGAGCAGAGTGCTTTTGAAAGGAACCACATCCGGTCATGTACAAGGTTCAAAGCGGTTGGAATATCTGATGGCAGCAGGAAATTAAGTGAATTCCAACCTTGGTTCTTTTCTTCTTTGGGGAATCCTTAGACGATGGAGTCTTCTTCAAAGTTCTGGTTCCTTTGGTAGATGTCTTTTATGTGAAATAAAGCAATACTCATCAATACAACACAACAAAAATACAAACCTCTTGTATCAACTAATGATCTACATTTAATTTTTGCTAGCCATTTCTATTATAGGTTGACCTAATAGCTAAAGTAAGTTGGTAAGTATGCATGTATGCATCTAGAAATGCATACACACATCTAAATAAAAAAACAATTTAAATGAATGTAGAGCCTTCTGATTGAGAATACTTCTATAACATTAAAACAGTTTAATGTTAAGAAGACTCTTTCTTTTCAGAAACTTTTGTGAGTATACTTTAACCCACTGCAAAACAGATTAATCAATGTCATTTGTGATAACAGATGTTGGGAATTCATCTGAGGAAAATGTTTTCATAACTCCTTGAATAAAAACAAAATGAATATCTAGCCTTAAAACAAATATTATTGATCTGTTTTCTTTAAAGTTAAAAAAATATGTACATTTTTTAATTTGCTCTAGCAAATATATCTACACATATATGCACATTTTTCATTTCATTTCACCAATGGGGGTCTGAATTTGTAGTCTATGGTAGTACTAGGAATAAAAAACTGAAATTTCAATTTAATCTTGTCCCTACTTTTTTTGCTCTCATAAATCCACTCTTCAACCATTAATATCTTTTATCAGGAAAGTACAAATAAGCCAAACTGGAACCAAAGGAACACAAGTTTGTATTTTCATTTTGCTATAACTTTTGGCACTTCTTTGTTATCTGTAGACAACTCATTGTGCCCAGTATCTCCATATCGCCAATCTCCACATACGTTCCACTTTTTGTGTGTTAACTACTAAGGCTGCTATTTGTTATTATTTAATTGCAGAAACGCTTCTTAACTGCAATATGTCGCTGAAGGATCCATTTTCTATTCAGATTATTAGCATGGTTACATCACTGAGGAGTTGAATGCATCATGTTTTCATCACTTCACAGTGAACCATCATTATAATTTCATTGACCCTGAAACAGGAATTAACACACAAAAAATAGAACGGATGTGGAAATTGGCGAAATAGAGGAACAAGGCCCAATGAGTGATGTACAGGTAACAGAAAAGTTCCCAACTTCTTTGCCATAACCAGTACTCAAAACAAATCTCATTTTATCAAAATCCTAACATTCCACTATAAAAAAAATTATGAAGAGGGAAGAGTAGGCAAGGATTATGCTCAGAATCTATGTTGGGCGTCTTAAATATAAATGGATTTTTTGGCTTCCTGACTGTAAATGAATTTAATGCAATTCTTTTTTGGAGAAGAAGTGTGTACATTCAAAAATTGTAACAGAATAGTATAGTATTAATATTATCACTATTACTATTGTTACTATTATTATAGTATTACTATTATTACTATTAGTAAGTTAATCACTCAAGAGGTGGGATTTACAATACTTTGGTGATCTATGTAGGCGTATTTATAAACTGGTAGCATAATAAATTCCTTCGGAGTCTGAAATAATTATCTCAAATATAAAACTCATGCATATCCATCACAATATCACACCATAGTGTGAATCAGAAAATTTGAGGATCAGAGTTTAGGGTTAGTCAAATATCTACTATACAAATGAGGATCAGAGTTTAGGGTTAGTCAAATATCTACTATACAAATGCTTAAAACAGCAGCATAAGCAAATCTGAAATACAATATTGTAGCCTATCCCATGTAACCCTTGATTATAATGCATTTTCGTTTTTGTACAATCCTCTGTAAATCAAGCAAATAACAATACAAATGATAAAACAACTTACATTTCCTCCACCTGGTGTATGCCTAGCATTGTCCAAAGATCCTACTTTAGAACGAATGCTTTTCGCACTAGGTGATGGTGAAGAATTGCCAGGTGCACTTCTGGAGATTTGTCGAACTAAAATAGAGAATAAAGAAGTGGAAAAATTACATTATTTATAATTTTGTTAAAAAATATTATACAGTGAAATAGATTTATCCCAAATATACAATTTCTAAAAGGAATAGTAAAGAAACATAAGAAATTATGTCAACATTATCTTAAGAGGCAACTATAATTACCAGTTAATACATTAACTATCCCAAAATGTTAAAAGCATTCTTGCAAACATCAAGTATGATGGAGAAATTGAGACCAATTATTGCAATAAAACACATACTATGGTACTATGGTACAAAATAACAAAAAATATATACTCAATAAAAGATATAGATTTTAGAAAATTTGAATTTTTACATAAATAATACAAATATTAAAGAATAGCAAACTCAGCTCTATTGCATTACTATATAAACCAGTTTAATTTTAAATATCTGTTCATAATCTTGCAACATGCCCAAGGGGGTTTTAGAATACGGTTTTTCTTGGCAAGGTCTTTTAAGAACCTTGTCATCAACCCAACAGGTATATGGTCAGCCTCCATTTTCTAATTTCTGACAAACTATTAAGCTTGAGAGAAGATAAACCAATGCTTACTGAAAAACAGTCATTGGCCAAGTTAAAAAAAACAAACAAAAGGGACTCTAAAAACCAATGTCATCGAAATATTCCAAGTCATAAACAAGGGAGGTAATGCCTAAAAACATTCTTGTAGGTAATCAATATTTGATAACAAACATGAGTTGTGGATGATTTTGTTAATATTTCGGTAATATTCCGAGGATGATGTTAATAAACATCAAAATAATATTGATAATCTATAAGCATATCTTTCATTTACCTTCCTTTTTTTAGAACAGGACTTTATTAACTCTATGATCCATGGAAATATGATAATAGGTCAAGATCATCTCAGTTTAATCACTTTTCACTCACTCCTACCATTTTTCTAAAGATTATTGACACATCAAAACTGTATTTCATTAACATCTTCCCAGAACAATATTGTAGCTACATTAGAGAAAGAGCAAAAATGTCATGTTGGTATACTTGGTTACTTGATATATCATAAATATACCTCATTCACAATATATGATACTTGTATAACATTCAAGTTATGGAACTTTTAACCACCTAAATATCAACATACATCCCTTACACACTGAAACCAATGACCCAATTGCCTTAAACAATCTTTAAAAAATAGTAAGACCCCAGAAATGCTATAGGGTGTATTAATTTGACATACTCAATAAAATGTTTCGAATACTTGGAAAAACTATATTCTAATAGTACAAGAGACATAACTCTATACTTAAAATTGAATTATACTGCTACTGAAATGTAAGGGAGATAACTTTTCAAAAAGTGTGTTAACGGAGAGCAACGACGGCACGAACGATACTCCTATATTCAGATGTATGACTGGGAATAGTCAAAGGAATGGACAAGGAGAAAGGAACAGAATGATAAAGAGGAAAGATTTGATTAAAATGATCAGGTAGAGTGAAAAGCAGGAAAAATATAATGATAATAGAAAGTTACTCTACAAGCATGAATGTTTAATGAGAAAGTTGTTAAGCCTGCTAACATTTTTGATGATCTTCATTAGAAAAACAAATTCAGAATTTTGTTCAAACATTTATTATGATTATTTAGTAACTAAAATATGTTTTCATCTCAGTGTATTAATTTCAAATAGAAATTTTAAATGAGAAATTTTCATCCATTATTATTAATTTAGTACCAGTATTTTCCCTCATCTTAATTTTTTAGTGAGTAAACAGTGTGAATCGTATATAAAAGATAAGCTCTCAGTGAGACTCAAAATCATGTCCCTTTTTGTCTAAGGGAAGCCTGGTTAAGCGCAACTGCTGCTCTTACCGACTGAGCTACGAGATCTCTACGGTTGGCAGAAGATCAAATCTAACCTTCAAACCTACCCTCTAATTCTTTCCCTGATGTCTCTTAACTAAAACAATTAAAATGAAGGAAAATACTGGTCAAAAATTAATAATGGTTGCCAATGCTTTATCTGATAAAAAATAAATAAAAGAAATGTTCATGTTATTCAGAATTAGAGAAAGACTTTTCTCTGAACCAAATGGTGAGAAATTAAACCAGGTATAATTTGAAGAAATTTTATCTGAAAAGAAAAGATTCTGATTATCTGAAAGGCGAAAAATTATTATACAAACCTGGACTCTGAATTGAAGATGGAGGAGATTTCCTTGGGGATTTACTCCTTGCATCTATTCTTGGCCCAACATTTTTAAATTCAATTTTCTCACTAAAAATCTTCACATTTCCACCACCGGGCCTGTAAGCGTCATTTCTAGCATTAACACCATACCTCTTTCTCCCATCGGGAGACAATGGGGAGATCTAAAAAAAAATTTGAAAGAGTAAAAATTATCAAATACTATCAGTTTTTATATCAATAAAAGAAAGAACATTTTAGTTTTGCTTATTTTTTATTTTATTTTTGCTGAATTTTATTTTTATTGATAGATTGAATAAAATTTTAAAAAGGGAAAAAATTATCAAATACAATACTATCAGTTTTTATATCAATAAAAGAAAGAATATTTTAGTTGTGCTTATTGTTTATTTTATTTTTATTGACAGCTTAAATAAAATAAGGTAAAAACTATCAAGTAGGTTTTATGGGATGGAGTTGCTGGCTCCATGACCAAACCTCCTCCTTGGAACCAGCTATGCCGACTGCCAAGCTATAGGTTTTTTTCAATCAGAGTAACTTTCTATTAGATGGCTAAAGGGCTCCAACTGCCCTGTTATAGCTGGGTAAGAAGTAGATTCATGCCTTTTGCAAGGACATTTGTACAAAGTGAACATAACAGCCTCAGCTGAAACTCAAAATCAGTCCACTGATTTCATTTTCTGCAACAGTAATCATTACACAACTCGCACCTCCTAGATACAAATTTAGTAATGGTGTATTATTAAATGAAAATTCTCAGATTCTCAGTCATTACAACTACATTTACTGAATCGAAAAATGTGAGCATTAATTCACACATACCCTTGATTGGTATTCTTCATACTCCTGTTCAGCCAACAGACGTTCTACAAGATTTTAAAAAAGAGCCATCAGCAAAAACGAATCAGTTTAAAAAGATAATCATGTAACATATAAAATATAAAATAAATATAATTTAAGTCTAACATCAATCAATTTGTCTCCTTTGTTTTGATATTGTGATTTTTCTACACACATCAGCAATCAGCTTAATAAAAATCAATACAAAATTTCACCAATGTTAGTTAGTTAATAATAACTGAATAAGAAAATAAAAACAAATAATATTAATAATAATAATAATAATGATATTAATAATAATAATATTTTGTCTGAAGGACAGTTAATTAAAACGACAATCAACAAAAAACAGAAAGTAGTGGAAATAGTAGACATGTTGACAACATTTTGAGTTTGAAAAAAAAGCAACAAAAAGCCTGCATCACAACAGGCTTGGGTAAAACATAAAGTGGGGGAGGGGTTTAGTTTATGCCACAGTTCTGGTCCGTGCCACACAGTTTTAGAGAAAGAGGATTTTGTTTACCTCAGTTTTATAAGTTTTGGGTGTGCTTGATTAAATTTTGTGCATGGATTGCATGCAATTCTAGTTTCATTTATTCCGCCAATGCTGCTGCTTTCATTGTGAAATATGTTTAATAGTGAAATAAAATGAAGTTAAAAATAAATAAAAAATGATATTTCAATGAAAATTAAAACTACTTAATCAGTTTAAACAAGTAATTAAAAATTAATGGGAAATCTTTATTATTTGTGGTGTTATTTTTGTTTTGTTTTGTTATTTTTTTAGCGCTGTTTTAACTACTCTTGTGATGAGTTTATCAAATAAAGAAGATGACTTGAAAAAAATTCTGGATTAGAAATATACAAATCTGGAAGATGATACAGGCAATTCTTAATTTTCTTAGAATATAAATCTACTTAACTATGGACTCTTCCACTTAAAGTAACAAGTTTGCTGATAAAAATATCTCCTACCCACCATTTTAAACAATGGACTCTTCCACTTAAACAAGTTTTTAGTTTCTTTTCTAAAAAAAAAATCATCTAATAGAATTCAAATACAGATAGTCCCCTACTTTTCAAATTTTTGCTTTATTCAAAAAAAGGTGAAAAGCAAAAATGACTCAGCCTGACATATCATCCTAACCATTTTTGGGGCCTGGGGATGCTCAAATATTTTTACTGTATAAATTAATGGTAATTACTTCTTCGCTTTATGCCACTTCAGCTTACAAAAGGTTTTATAGGAATGCTCTAATTTTGGATAGCAACGGAAACCTGAATATCCATGAATGTTTTTTCATGGCGATTACCTAGTATATATATAATAATTACAGGCAATTCGTAATTCACATAGAATATGAAAATATTTTTTTTGAAATGATACTTTTAACAACTAACATGCTGCCTGCATCCCTAATTTATATAATTTAATTTTACTCTTCTTCATTACTTAAGTTTTAATTATTAGAAATTCTTACCAATGAAAGACTTTATCTGAGAATTAAAATAAAGTTAATGCCCTGTATACAAGATCTTACTTCTTCTATTGCATTTTAATTTCTATCTACTTCCCATCAAATATCCATATTTCCAACCAAAGCAAAAGTCAGAGACCAACTACATTAAAAAATACTGTACATGCCAGTATATAAGACGGATGCTTAATTAAAAACTGTCAAACAAAACTGTCAACATATGTCAACATAGGTTTCTTCAGTTTTTAAGAGATTCTGGCTGGCTGGCTATGTATATATGTATGTGTCACATACATATTACAGTGCAAATATTACACTGTGTACAATGGAATTAGAGGGCTGGAAATTTAAATATTTACTCCTTATTATGTCTAGAAATAACGTTTTTTGTTTTTTAAAAATCCCCCACTTCTAAGTTTTTTTAGTGGGGTTCAATTTACAATGTAAGTTTATGCTAAATTGGTCCCTTAGTTTGTGTCCGGCAGTGTTCACGCTTGTTTTTAAAAGATTTGAACTTTTTAGTGATCCAACAAAAGGCGAGAGAAGTAACTTATTCATTGATCATCACTTTTTCCGATTTTTTAATTGATCACCATCAACACAGCATGCTGCCAAAAGACATTGGGTGATAAACCAGACCTGTTTTTTTTTAAAACTAAGCAAATATAACACTGCTTCCAATATGCTGATATTAATATGAACAGTTATGAGTTCCAGTTAGCAGTAGTCCTCCAAATACCCTTGTAAACCATTTGTTTTATAGTTTGGCAGATACAGTATTCATTTAAACTGTTTAGTCTTTGTTAGTTGGGATACCTGCAAGTTCACAAGGGTTGACTGAAATGTTCATAAAGGCTTGACACTTCAGTATTATTTTTTGAGAAAATCTCCTTTAAGGTTCAACAAGAGGCAATGCCTGGACATTTTGGACAAAGCCATGGTAAAAGAGGAGGGTTGTGTGTGGGGCTAGCAACTCCACCCCATAAAAACTTATTTGCTACTGAAACCAAAACTGAGTGTTTGCAGTCCTATGCTCTACAAGGAGTCTACAGGAATAAACACACAAGGAATAACAGAAAAACTCTTTGTATTTTCATTGTATGAGGATCAAGTTGCATGTTTTTAGATATGCTCATAAAACAGGCCTGGCTGCTGCAGGGTCAGACTCCATTCCTACTTCTACTTGTTGAACACAACAATTTAGGGGAGGCAACTCTTCACTGATTGTATTTCCAATATTTTAATATAAGAAATGCAATCAGTGAAGAGTTGCCATCCCCAAATTAAGTCAACTCCAGCCTCCGACTTGGACTGGAGTTTAACAATAAAAGCATAATATTTCAAGTTAAAATTATGCAAGCTTAGAAGGTTTATAGATTAGCAGCAGCAGTAGTGGTAACAGCTTTCACCAACTTGTTTTGTTTTTTTGTCATTATGATTTGGCTAATTGATTTCAATGTACAACTGTGATTCAGTACAGTGCTCAATATGAATGATCTCATAAATCCCAAATCCTTGTGATAAAATTATTAAGATTCTGGAAATATTTAAAAATCGTTCAAAGTAATTTATTTATCTTTCAGACGCTGCTGTCATTTTTTTAGAAAACACAAAACAGTAAAATCTGATATCTTGTGAAAAATAATCTACATAGAAAAACAAAATTGGAAAATCTGCTTTTAATTTCTAATTAAACAAGATATTTTGGAAAAAAAAAATTTTTTTTAAATTTAAAACAAAACAATTATATTACGAAGTGCAATATTTTTCCATAAGAAAAACATTTTACAAAATCATCTTTGTCTTTTATATCTTTTATTTTAACATGTTTTATTTGATGCAATATAAAAACATGTTATATCTGCAGTTTTCCTTGTTGCCTATATTATATCAGCGTAATCCTGACTGGCCAATTGTTGTATATATTTGTGTCGTTGTTGTTCTCTGGTCATACAAAGTAACAAAGAACTTCTGGTTACTTGAACCGTAACTCCAGATCACTAATGTGTCACTCACGAACAATCTGCATCTTCACTGACACTCCTGTTCACAATGGCTACGACTTCGACCTCTGCTTCCAGAACGAGGTTCTACTTAAAAAGCAACTTCCCGAAGAAGAAGTGGTAGGAGGTGACATCACAGAAGTGGTGAGAGTATCCAATAAAACATAAATTCCAAATATTTTGCAACAAATAGAGAGTATTGGATTGGATAATTGTCTAATCAGGTGACAAACATCTCAGTTTTATATACTATAAAAAGAACAGTAGGTTTTAATATAGGCTACTTCCAAAAGATAAAGGCAAGCTTTCTTACCTAAAATCTGAAACAAGATTTCCTTCTTTTTTATATACTCCTTAGATTCATAGTTGTATATTGTACCATATTTTAAATCAATTATTTAAAGTAAGAATTATAGACATGTGAAATTACATTTGCAAATAAAGAAAAACTGTCTTCATTTTTGCAGAATTAATTAAAAAAAAAAAAAAAACGAAACATATTTCAAGATAACTGTCTTTTATCACAAGGACTCGGGTTGAGAGTGATAGCAAATAAGGTGTTCGGATTTGTTCTCTTCCATGAAGAAAAAATTTAGATTAAATGAATGAAGGCTGGCACTAAACTCACCTTCACGGGATACAACTGCAATAAATTAAGTAAATAGTATCATACAGGAAAAAGATTTTCATTTTATTAGGAGTCCAGAACATAGTTTACAGTAAAAATGATTTAAAACAATTTTCATGGTCCAAAAGTATATATTTTGACATTGATAAGTCAAGTTATAAAATATATATACAGCTTTCAAGCAACACCCTTCTTGTCCACATTACAAATCGCTATAAAGAATTATTCATTTTCACAATTAAATGATACTATTTTTTATTTACTTTCTAAGAACATTAGCAATAGAGAAGCAAATTTGAATAATGTGAAATATGAGCCATACCCTTTACACTTGTAAATACAAGCATCCAATAACATTATTCTAAAATAGGAAAATAAAGCTGAAGAAGACAAGGTTAATACTAGATATCAAGCAAAATATCAATTTTTCTTAAAAATTCCCAAGATTTAAAAAAAGATATACTCTATAAATTACATAGATCAGCCATACTGTCAGAATACTCCTTGGATGGGGTGGCTGACCTCTACAGCCAGCTTGGGCATTTGCCTAGGGAAAGGAAACTCTAACAGAAAACCTACAACCTCATGACCTAGCTCCCATCACCCTATCTCGGTGGGCCATGGCATACAAACCCTTGGTATAAAGGGTGGGGTCAGTCACATATACACTGCACCTAACCTAAAACCTCATCTTGCAGGCCTGAGGGCTATTCCACAAACAGGCCTTTCTGGCACCTGAAGGCCTGCAAGACATAGAAAACCAAGCCATGATGATTTCTCATTGTTATATTGATTTACTTTATACATAAGTTCACAGTGGGCAATATCTTAAAAGGAAAATTTGAGTTAAATCTACAAAATGTAACCGCTAAATGTTCTTAAATGTAAAATATTCAGTTAGGTCATTCAAGAACATAACTCTATTCAGGATAAATTTTTTAAAAATAAATAAAAATGTTAGAATGAAACAGTTTTACATCTAGTGATCATTCTATAAACAAAAATAATCCCACAATTTTAATTTCAAATAAAAGGATCTACTTTAACCTTTAACAAACCTTAAATGACTCACATATTCATAGATCGATCTGAAACACACACATATATGTAGATACATCAATAAGTCAGTAGCCAAATGATGAAAAAAAAGCTTTTATATTACACAACAAATATTTATTTTTCAACGTAATCTCTTTCCTCATTAATGCACCTAATTCAGTGGTTAATATTATTCACATGGATCAAATATTATACAGTGAACATTTCAGATAAAAATTCAGCTAATAACTATGAGTCAGGCTATGCACTTATTGATCAACCATTGGAAACATTTTTCAGAATAACCTTAAACAATCACACGTAATAAACCTGAGGAAAAAATAATTATAATCAAAATCATAAATAAAAATTTTAATTTTTATCTATAGTTCTTTTTAATATTTACTTTCAAACACCCTTTACAAATTCTTAAAACTTAACAAATGGGTTGAAACTTTAAAAAATGCAAAGTTTTAAAATTTCTAAAAGTTAAAGGAATTTTAATTTTTCTTTCAACATAAAATAATAAACTGGATTTATTTTTTATTAGATGAAGCATTGTCAACCATTTTCTAGTATTTCTTTCATCTTAATCTTAGTTGCTTTTCATCGCAACTAGACAGTCAGTCTACTAGAGCTTGTTCTTTATGCCCAATCCGCACTGTTTACTGATGGCCGTAGACTGATGGTCTGAGTAGTTGCGATGAAAAGTAACTAAAATAAAAATGAAAGAAATACAAGTAAAAATAAATAATCAACATCGTAAAAGGTGAGATGTACTCAAAACCAAATTTTGCTGATTCATAAGTTAACCATGCACATTCACACAAATACACAATATTCAATTTTGCTTCTTTAATGCATAGTTTTAACAAGATAAAAAAATGGCTCCAGCTTTTGAAAAATGATTTGTTTGCTACAAATATATTGAATAAAAATTGAAGGATATAAAATACAAAGTATTTTGACCAATTTGCCTTTTAAAAGTTATATGTGGGTATGCATATGGATATATGGAAATGGTGATCTGGCAGCAACTGAGGCAGTGATAGGTGATAATTTTTACAACAGCTTAGGAGGAAAATATGGAATCTAAATTTGCATCAACACACAAGCCAAATTTGCAGCTTGGATACTGCATGCATTATAAAGGTGAGAAGGAAACAAGCAGTACATTAGTAGCAACATACAGTGACAATAAACTCACAACAATTGGAGAAAATAAAATAAACAATTGAATCCACAAACTTGAACATATATTTAGTGTTTATTCTTTTCCTTTCTATTCACAGGGGGTGGATAATTAGTACAGCTATAAGTTAAACAAAATATCATGCAGATTAAGAAAACTAAACAGAATATTACAAATTAAAAAGTACATATATATATATATATATATATAATGTAGGTGGCATTCATCTTCCAGAATTTCACTTTCCTGAACTCAGTTTTCCTGAACGTTGATTGGCTGACTTTTCACACTTTTTTTCATACTTTATTATTTACACAGGTTAACTTTTTTTTTCTAAAATTAGTGCAATGGGGGTATGTTAGTTTATGGGAAAAAAAGCATCTATTGTAAATGTGGTTTTTATTTACAATAAGATTTAGTATTTACAATATATATCGAATATAAGATTTATGAAGAAAAAAAAGAATTTATGTGTAATCATATGTGTCTGTATGTGATTTAT
>VCCN01003571.1:2648158-2666019 GCA_006491835.1 Architeuthis dux | reverse complement strand
GGGGGCACAGATTCTTCTGTATCAGATAAAAATAATTGTTTTCCTTTTCCTTTGTTTATAACAATTAAATAGCAAAGCCAAGTTCTAGAACAAAACCAAATAAGACACTCATCCAAGCCTCTAGTTATCCAAAAGTATAACGAGACAGTTCAATTACTAGTGCAATGAAAAAGGCGTTTTCTGTATCATTCTCTTAATTTGAACACTAGAAGGATTTTATTCTTGTGCTAAGCTAGTACTGTATTTCCCAGCATCAAGGACACTATATTTTTCACCGAAATAAGTTTTTAAAATTTACCCTGTGTCCTACAGGCCGACGGTTACTTTTTTCATAGGCTTATCCTATTTTCATTCTTTTTTTTTCAAAATCTTTTCAAATAAAAATTGAGGTGCATCTTTGAGGCCCATAGCTTCTTCACACTAGGTAATACAGCAATTAGACATCAGTGTCATCTCCTTATTCAGAGCTGTCCAAAAAGAATCATTTGAGTACTTAAGGCTAATTAGATTTACTGGGCTAACACTATAATATAATACTCTTTTATTAATTCAGTGAACCCCATAACACACACTTACATCTTGTTTATGAACTTATACTGTTTAGTTTGTTACAATGAAATGAGTTGAATTACTGATGAAAAATTAATCTAAACAAGCAACAAGAAACATGTGAGTGGAGTGTATGTTTCTGTATATCATTCACTCTCTCAAACCATTATTAATAAATAAATATATATGTATAACTATTTTATATATTTCAGTGTAAAAGTTATTGTTTTACTGACAGTACAAAATATCAATATAGGCTCAGAATAAAACATAAATACTAATACTATGTTTTATATCAGCTGATTGTACATAAATGTCTTGAAATGTACATCTTAAACTTTCAAGTAATATGGCTATCAGACAACAAAATACAAAGAAAATATTAAGTGCCCATTTAAAATAGTTTTTATATAAAAAAAGTAACAATAATATTAACAGAATTAAAAGTATGGACAGTAAGAAATATGTTTATAAGTAAAAATGACCACATGGATACTGAAATGACAGTTTTCAATACAAGTAGAAGCTTCAAGAATTTTAACATTCATCATTACTGAACTAGAAGAAAAATGCCTAAAATAAATTATGACTTGATTTTCTTGTAAATGCATCACTATTGAAGTAAAACCTGAGAATTAAAAACCTAGAATAATTTAGGATTTTCTTAAGTTATAATAGAATTATAAATGCTGTTGACAAATATTTCCACTTTCACTTTCACTATCACTAGTTAAGATTTAATAAATATATAAAAGACTATTAAATTAAAATACACTACTTTGGTTTAAAATTTACAAATTTAGATCAACTACATTTTTATATTTTAGATACTTGATAAGATTTTTCCCATGTTGCACGACACATGAGGCAATGATTCTGTCTCCATTTCTGGTATAATCTATGGAAACCCAACGCCCAAGATGGATTGCCTTACAGGGCTAAAGGGCTCCAACTGCTGTGCTATTTACACATAGCTGGAGGAGAAGTGGATTCATGACTTTCCCAAGGGCATTAATGTGAAGTGAATGCAAAATGTCCAAACCGGAGTTAAAAGTCAGTTTGACAATTCTATTTTCCGTGCTGTTAACTGTTAGGCCACCCATACTTTGGTGACGAAGGATATAAAATTATGTAAATGAATGACAGAAAATCATTTTCAAAATTATCAAAGTATAAAAATGAAAAAATAAATTGACAATGAATTACTTAACTAAATTTCTCTCTAAACTGATGCACGTTTCACAAAATGTTTATTAGAAAAATAATGACGCAATTATTCTTATCCATGGGAGATAATTCAACATATTTTAATCCTGATACAGATTCATGAGAAATGTGTAGAGCATGTTCACTATTCTTTTACCTAATCTATTCTTTCAAGTAATCTTTAAATCTGAATGAATAAAAATAAAAGCTATTAGGCTGTGATGAAAATTTGTCAAGTGTCATTTCAATCCACTGATACATATAAAATCAATACTATTTCCAGAATATTTCAAATATCATTCTTATATAAAACACTATACATTTTTTTAAAACAGTGTTTCTTCAAAATATCTATAAAATAAAAAAAAGTTTTAAATTCTCATACGCATATGCCGGATAAGATGAATGGTTTACAAAGATATTTGGAGGACTACCACTTGCTGCAACTCATCCAAGCCCTATAACTGTCCATATCGAGCTTCGTCATAGTGCCATCGCATTGGACACAGTGTAAAATTTTCATAGTTTAAAAAAAAAAAATTAAATGTCCATCTGTCATATACTGGAATATATTGTACTCTATACACAATTTCGTTTTATTCATCACAGTAATCTATTATGACTTAAATATATAGACATACCATTATGGGTGCCTATGATGGTGAGCAAGCTCATCTCGCATACCAATTCACTAGTGTAGTGAATTCGATCCTCACTGGGTGCCTGCTACTGTAGCTTTGTGCTAGGCTAACATCAGCTTATTAAATACCTATACACATTATTATATATATATATATATATATTTATTTATTTATAATTTTTCCTTATTGAAACGTACTACATCCGATTTTATTAGGAATAATTCCAGTCATACATACATTTAAGTAAGAAAATCTGTCTACATACACTCACATGCCTATAAGTATGAATTAATTATATACTGTTATGGGTAATAATAGATGCATTTAATTGCAATCAAAAATTAAATAGTATGACAAATAAAGGTATTATTTTACTCAGGTTTACATTCTGGAAAAATCACAGTCTTATGCTTATGCCTAGCTGAGTAAAGAAATACAAAGTCATTAAAATACAATGAAATACACAAATAAGTAAGAAAACAGATACTAAATATAAAGATTATACTATACTAAATATAAAAATTAGGAACTAAAGTGTTGTCAAAATTTAATCTTTGGAAAAAAGTTAAAAACATGAAAAATATAAGTCAGGAATATACAAGGTTCTAGAATTCTATATGGAATGTTACAACATAAGATCACTTAAGGTAATTATGAACATAGTAAAGAAATGGTTTTGAAATATAATTGATTAGATTTGAAACCAATGATAGCTTAATTCATTTAAATAAATGTCTTACCTTCAATGTCAAGGGATTGAAGTTTATCTGCTGCTGTTTCAGCCATTGTGAAAAATTGTAGAATTCCTAGATTTCGAGACGGTTCAGTTATGGCAGCTGCTGTTTACAACAGTCCTTCAAAATGATGTAAGAGCCCATCTGATAGGCTGCTATCTCTGCATACTGCAAAAAAAATTGATTTTTAATTATTTAAAAAAAATATAAAACAATGGTAAAGTCAAATATGCTAAAAAATTACCAATTTTTTTTGTTTCCTTTTATAGCTAATGTCATCAGCATAACTTACATTATTTGATTCATCTGTGATTAAAGAAGGAAACCAATGTTATAGAAATTTCTTGGCATCATGATTGGTTGTAGGTAATTCTTAGTTCAACAGTTAACCAGCTGTCCAAGGTGGAACAATGTTTGTGGTAGGAAGTGGAGGTGTTTTTACGTGCAGTGTGTACCAGCTGAATGCTATGCTTTACATCACCAGATTCAGAGGCTGACAACCACTGCTATGTGCCTCTATACAAAGCTTGATGATGATGATGATGATGTGGAGTTGATACTGCTGCATTTATTGATTATCTCATTTGCTATGCGGTTCCAGCAAGCAACAAGGACTGATACAACAACATTCGGAGGAGATCACTGAAAGCACCTACTTCACAATGGAAAGTGACTCAGCAAAAACTAGCAACAACTGATCATTTTTGATTGTCACACAGTGAAATTATAGCTAATATACTTTTTCTTCAAAATATAATTGTACATACAATGTCATAATACTAATATTATTGCTGTTGTTATTACACATATATATGTATCTATGTGTGTGTATGTGTGTGTATGTGTGTGTGTGCCCACACACATGCATAATGCTAAGACCATGACTGAAAAATCACTTTAATCAAGAAGCATTTTTCATAAAATGGAAGAGATGCCCAATAGTTGAGGAGAACAAATTTAGGATAGAATAACACTGGTGTTTAATTTGAACTATTTAAAATCTGAAAGAGGTCTTGTCTCATACTTTTATCAGTTTGTAAAATAATCTAGAATAGCAATGGTTAATGGCTAAGAAATACATTTTCTTTATGTATAAGAAATATATGCATTAAATTCAATTCTGATCAAGTTAATTTCCTAATCATTAAGATATTTTGAAAAATTACAGATAGGTAGGTGTGGGACAGATATAATTTACCATATTTGAAGGTATATAAGAAGCCCTTATCTTAGCAGGGAATATTATGAAAAAAATATATTTCCCAGAACTCCTCTCATTTATCACCCAGTTTTTTAACTTCTCAACTTCTGGCCAATGTGGGGCTGGACAACAAAGATTACATTTACCTTTTTTTTTGGGGGGAGGGGGGTCTCATATGGGGCAAACATGGTAATCTAAACTCAGACCAAACAGCTTGTATCTGTACAGATGAGTTCTATCTTCTTCTGGTAGCATAGAGATGAGTAATCAGTTTTATATACTTTTGGTTCACTATGATATATAAAGCCAGGAATTCATTAGAATCACATCTGAGGACAAGTAATAAACACTCCAAGTTAAAAAAAAAACACAGCCAAAATAAATTATTGAAAATCAGAAGCATAACAAACCATTCTTCATTAAATAATATGTATTAAACTGATTTCAGTAATAACATATTTTTGCCAGATACAATAATATATAAAACAATATATACCAATTACTTGTTACTTGAAATGATAAACACTTATTTCCTAGTTGCCTTTGACTTGGAAGCAAAGAATGAGATGAGCACAATCATAATAAACAACAAATAAGAATAACTGAAATTCATGATTTCTTAAATTATCAATCTATAGACAATAACATTACATTTGATCTACAATATAAAATTTCAATAAAAAGAATAAATATTAAACCAATTATGAATACATATTTTAAAATTGTGAATAAATTCTCCAAGAATTGAAACAGCAAAAAGTACTTAATTTACCAAATACATTTGTTTATAACTGCTATTCACATGAGTCCATGTAATTTCAGTAGTTTAGTTTTTAAAATGTTTATATTGAATAATTAAGCCAGCTTTTGCTTATAACTTTATATTTTATTAAATGTATTAAGACATGAATTGAGGCATTAGTAATTTACTATTAGATTTTTATTTACTATTTATATTACAAAATAAATTTTGATTACTGTATATGCCGGTATATAAGACGGTCATTTAATTAAAAAAAGGTTAGCAAATATTACACTGCATCCAATGTATTGTGCCTTGGGGGCTGTCTACCAAAGTTCAATATGAAAAGTTATGGGGCTTGGATGGGTTGCAGTGAGCAGTAGCCCTCCAAAAACCCTTATAACCATTTGTCTTATAGTCCGGCATATATGGTAAACGGTTCACCCATCCCTGAATGTTAATCTGCTCCCAATCCATTATAAACACACTTGAAATATGCCTAGATCAAATTTTTACCTAAGTTTTAATTCTAATACAATGCTCTTGGTATGAATACTATCATAAGACGCAGAATGCTAAAAAAAACAGCAGATAGCAAGAAAACCCAAGCAGTATACTGATTTGGATCATTCTACCAGAACAATCTTTGTTTTCCTTTCCTATAAACAAAGAAATGTTAAATAAATCACATACAGTGTTGTACATGCATTCAATTCAAATGGCATGAACAATGCAAAATCTATGGCTATCCATGATTTCAGCTTTTCATTTTCTTTTATTCAATTAGCATAATTCACAGCCAACCAAAGTCAACAGGTCTTTTATGTGACATTGTTCTACTGACAATTTTTTAAGGTACAATCTATTGAAAAAGATTCTACCCAGATAAGTTGAACAAATATTATTATCTTTTATTTATTTTTTACTTTTATTTCTGTAGACTCCCTGTGGAGCATAAACCCGCATTGCGGTTTCAGTAGCAAGTAGGTTTTACAGGCTGGATCAAGATAAACTGCCTTACAGAGATAAAGGGCTCCAATTACCATGCTATTACTGATAGCTGGAGGGAAAAGTGGGTTCTTGCCTTTCCCAAGGATATTAGAGCGGAGTGAATGTAAGCAGCCTCGGCCAAAACTCAAACTGTTTGCCGATTCGGTTTTATGTGCCGGTAACTGCTACGCCACTCCAATGAAGAAATCATTCACTAAACATCAATCATGCCTACACTGACAAAAGGCAAATCATACTCTTGAGAGTTTTGAAAATCAACAATGAAAACGAATATCTAATTGGCAACAAAAGATTTAAGAGGCCATTAATTAACAGACAGAAAATTTCAGTGATAACATTTTTAGAATTATTAAATACAGATCTAAAAAACAATAAAACTAGCATTCCAATGGAAATTATAATCACTGCCATCTATATATGCTACTTTTTACCTTGTAAATCAAACAGTGGTGGTGGGCTTTAAATAGTCCAAATTTTCAAAAAAAAACAAGTGAAAATGCTGCTGAACACAAACTAAGGGATCAATTTGTTATAAGCTTACATTGTAAATTGAATCCCCTACTAAAACCTATTTTGGGATGAATTTTCAAAAAACTAAAAAACATTTTCCCTATTCATTGAGGGGAGTGTGTGTGCAAAATTTCAAGTTTCTACTGTGAACAGTTAGGGCTGGGCAAAGTCCGGATACATAGATAGATACATAGATACATATGTCAGAACACATGAATAACCTAAACCCACCAATAAACCAGTGTTGTGGGTAGCAGTGATTAATAATTTCAGGAGAATCTGGAGGAAAATATCAATGATGTAGTTTATTTTTATAATTTTCAGGTAGAATCTGTTTTAATTAAAATGTAATCAACTAGTTTTCTAAAGAAGATTTATGCTAGTTTTATTTCATTTTGAGAGAGTAAAATGTGACTAGTGTAAAGAAAAGAAGGTTTTGTGATTTTGCTGGTATAGGATAGAACAGCAAAGAAACTCATAAAAATGACTAGGGATTAAAAGACTCTGAGTAAAAGACCATATAACCAAGAAAAAATTCAAAGCATTCAAAAGTGTGTACATAATTTATCCCTGCCAACAAATTCAGAAAAGGTATATGTATTCACTCATGTTTGTCTGTCTGTCCACACAATATCTCCAAAGTTCTCAATGAATTTCAATTAAATTTTCTGGAAGGGTGGGTCATTGGCTAAGGAAGAATTGGTTAAATTTTGGGGTGGATCCATGATTTCTTTTGGTTGAGAGATATTTTTTCTTTTTTTTTTCATATATTTATATATTCACTCATGTTGGTCCACATAATATCTCAAAGTTCTCAAAGAATTTAAATGACATTTTGTGGAAGGGTGGGCCATGTGATAAGGAAGAATGGATTAAATTTAGGGGCAGATCCAGGATTCTTTTTTCAATTGAGAGATATTTTTTCATATACTAAGACAATAGTCCGAAATATGGATGTCGAAACTTTCACAATTACCTCCTTCACATTGTAGCTACAGTATCACCCATAAATAAGTACATCCCGACTACCTTTTAATAGAAAGTTAATTTCCATCTAAACCAAACATAGCAGGATTTTATATTTTTCTAGTGGAACATTACACAATCAAAACAGATATTATCAGGTATTATGAATATGTTGCCATCCAAAGATGAGTACAACATTACGAACAAATATTTTTGGCAACAAAGTTTCAATGCTGTAATGTTTAGTCATAGGTATAGATATCTGTTTTGATTGTGTAATGTTCCACTAGAAATAATCAAATCCTGCTATGTTTGGTTTGGAAGACAATTGACTTTCTATTAAAAAGTGGTAGGGGTGTATTTATTTATGGGCGATACTGTATATATGAACTGATTTTCATTCAGTTCACGGCATTGGCTGAGGTATGCATTTTATTTATAGTATTTTGTAAATAAACTGATATTGTAAGGATATGATAATATATAACAGAATATTATGTGTTATTTTAAACTTATGATGCACAATAAAAATCAACATTCATTTTGTATTTTGTCAATAAAAATGTCTTCCTCTTATTTCAGTCCTTTCTCACAGGTTAGTCTATTAGCAGTTCATGAAATTGTTTTACTGTTATAGTGTATAGAGATATAACATTTACAGATATTCATTTTTAACAATACTATATTAGAAACCATCAACCAAAAGTGACACCAAAACTGTCAACATAGGTTTCTTCAGTTTTTAAGTGGGTCTGGCTATCTATTTAACTATCAATCTATGTATGTGTTGCACATACAGATCGCTCCAATGGAGCTACGGAGCTGAAGATTTAAACATTTACTGCTTATTATGTCTAGAAAAAACGTTTTTTTGTTTTTTCACCCCCCCCACCCCCCTGCAAATAGGTTTTTACACAGGGGTTCAATTTACAATATAAGTTTATGCTGAATTGGTCCCTTAGTTTGTGTCCGGCTGCGTTCACGCTTGTTTTTTGAAAATTTGGACTTTTTAGTGATCCACCAAAAACGAGAGAAGTAACATTCATTGATCACCTGTTTTTTCAATTTTTTAATTGATTATCTCTAACACGGCATGCTGCCAAAAGACGTGATGGTTTCTATTGAGTGACTAACCAGAACTGTCTACATATATTGGTGTATATATGATAAGACTTTCATTTCTTCAGTAATCAGATATCTTTAATTGCTAAAACAAGACCTTCTACTTGATGTTTTGATAAAGTATTGAGATTTTTAGATGCGTCCAAACACATCTCAATAAGATGGTCAGTCTGTTACAATTACATTAAAATATGAGTGATTTTATTTGTTTTATGTTCAATGAATTCCATAAAACACTTCAGCTGTTAATTCATGAATTGTTTGAACTAAGAGTCCCAATATGTATATTTCAACCTTCCTTAGATGTGTAATTTATCCGGTTTACTATTACAGAGAGTTTTATATCTGGGCGTCAGAGATTCTAGCAGACAGCATCAATATTCTTTTCATTTAGACTTGCATATACCAAACAGATCAAATATTAATCATAGTACACTCATGAGACACTGGCATACTCTATACACTTAAGAAAGACTGAAGAATGCATCAGCTGATATGTAGTGACAAAACCAACAAGGATAAGAATCTTAGTCGGAATAACTTGTAGATTAATGTCTTGTCTCAGAATTTCAGACATTTATCAAACTTTAGTTATTATCTAATACTATTAGTTTATCAGAAATTTCTTCTCTTGTTTCTAATCAGGTCTTTTTTTTAATCTTTTACAGTGATGTCTTTTTCAGCTTTAATTCTATTAAAGTTCTTCTTAAATTCTCTCAGAATACTTTCTTTTTTGAGAGTTGACTTATAATTGTATAATTAAGCAACACACATTAACTGTATTTTTTTGTTATTTACTTAAAGTTTGCCTTTCAATTCATCTTCCTCATATCATCAGGTAAATCAGATATATTTTTAGTGTAACGTTAATGGTAGTTAATACTCTTTTGACATTTTATTTTTCGATCAATACATTTTTTAGCATTATCATGATAACTAAGATCATGAGGATTCAAGCATAGAAAAATGCCTTTAATTATACAGTTTATTTCAAACTGATTCTATAAATATGTTATAGCTCATCAAGTCAAATTGTTGAATCTTTGCTGGTTTAAATAATCATGCCAGTATATGTACGTATCTCAATACATATCCTAATGATGAAAAAAGCATTTATTTTACACAACAAATATTCATTTTTCAACATAATCTCTTTCCTTGTCAATGCACTTAACCCATCGCATCTCCATTAATCACATAGATCGAACATTATACAGTGAAAATTTAAGATCAAAATTCAGCTAATAACTGTGTTAGGCTACAGACGTATTGATCCACCTTCATAAATATGTAAGTACATCTTTAGCATTAAATTTTCACTGACAAACCAAAACAAACCATGTTAATGTTTGATTGAAAGACTACTATCTTTAACAGAAGAGCCATTACCTATTTACAAGAAATAATGGAAAATATGTATAAATAAAATATGTTGCAGTCTCTCATCTATGTTAGAATTTACACAAATGATAAAAATACATTAGTATCCTAAGTACACCTCTAAAACCTAAGAAAAACATATTACAAACATTCATAACTTTAACAAGCATTACGTTTTAATATTTAATCATGTAGATAGATAGATAGACAGATAGATGAGAGCAACTTAGAAAGAAAACAACACACATAAGTACCGAATACAATTAATACGAATTGCCGAATATATATATATATAGACTTTACCTCTGAACACAAAAAATATTGATTTTTGTAATAAATTGTTTTAAACCTAAATTATATAGTCTGTTTACAAACACATTCAACCATAAAATGTAGTACTGTGAACTAAAAATGAATTTCAATTAAATAGTTTTATAGTTTGTTCACAAACTCATTCCATGATAAAATACAAACTAAAAAATAATTTCAACTTTTGTAATAAAAAGTTTTATAATTTGTTTACAAACTTATTCAGTGATAAAATGTTTAATAATACAAATTTTAATTTCTGTAATAAATAGTTTTCACTCCATTGTTTGTTCCTGCGAACTATAAGTTATCAAATTGAACTACAGAAGTAAATTAATTCACTAAAATAATTCAACTCAACTTTGTATCTCAATAAATTAATGTTTTAATTACAGAGTTTGTTTCTGTTATCTGTTTATCTTGTCCTTGCACTCGGTTATTATACAGTGAGTTATTCTTGCACATATCAGTCATGCGCCGAGTAGTTGGCATTCAGTTGTCGGCGCTCGGTAGTCTTATATGCCTTTCCAAAGGGCATTAGTGCAAAGTAAATGCAAACTGTCTCAACCAGAGTTTGAACTTGGTTCGCCGATTCCATTTTCCATGGTGCTAACCATTAGGCTATCTGGACCTCCAACTTAGTTTTATTAGTGGATTAGTTTTATTCCAACTGTATAGATGATAGTTCAGCAACTATAGTGAGGAAAAGTAGTAATGGTTTTACTAAGATAGTTTGCTAACCATTGCTCCACAGCAAGGAACCTCTTTCATATCATTTATAAATTCTCTGTGTGTTGCTGAAACTGAAGACATATTAAATTAAACATAGTAATGAATCAGGAAATTTTTAAAATATTGATTAAAAAATCCTTTCAAGATCTATAAATACATATCAACACAGTTCAGGAAATAAGTTCATCACCTAAATCAGTGGTTCCCAAACTGTTTTGAATCACAACGCCCTTAGTGTATAAGAATTTTTTCAGACGCCCCAAGTCAGAATATACTGAACGACTGCAATAATATTCATGCAGTTAGGTTAGTTAGTAAAACAATTAATCAATCTTTAAATTCATAAAAAGTTATATATTTGTTTCCTCTTTTAATAATGATAATTACTAGTGGGATTGGTGAGCCTGTTGATCATCACAGTTTCTCAACTTTTGAAATCAAACTAGAGACAGCCACCCTCCTTTCTTGTACCACATCGATTTTTGCACACTATTTGCTTTTTATCAAAGCTACCCCAGAAAACCTAGCTTCGCAAAGATAAGTCGTCACAGATGGAATTAGAATTCACTAAGTGTTAGCACTTAGCAGAGGATATTCTGATTTTACTGATATCCAAAACTCAGTTAATTCAATTTTGGCAAATTCTGTTTCTAATGTCTTGCCGCTAGACAGCTCAATTAGATTTTCTTCTAATACAGACATAAAGTCAGATGGAAATTGTGCTCTGGATGGTTCTTGAATCCATGTGAATTTCTCCATATCATCTTCTTAAAAATATTTTTGGAACCAGTTGATAAGCTGAGAACATATTCTTCAAAAACAAATTTTATATTGTGAGAGAAATCAACTTCAATAGGAAACACTCTTTGCCACCGTTGTCATTGATTTTTCTTTCCAGGAGTTGGTAATAATTTTCTACTGGAGGCTGAAACCATCTCTACCAATCTCAAAATGTGCATGTTGCTTCCCTAAAGGGAGAGATTTAACACATTCAAATTTTCAAAGATATTATACAAGTATGCTAATTCGGTTTAAAAATCTGTATCCACAAAGTATTTGGCATTTAAGATATATGTAGAATTCGAACGTACAGGATAGCACATTGCCACAAAATAGCCATAATGTGCTGCAGTAGTACAACAAAGATGTGTGTTCGGCTCCCATATTTTCACAATAGATTTTTGAAAATTCTTGCCATTAATGGCCAACTTTTTATAAAGTTAACATTTTCACTACATACACCAGGACCAGATTTTCTAGGGGATTTAGATACTTTGCAAGTGCTTCCCTGTGAATTATACAATGGGTCCACAGTGCATCCAGAGCTTTGTTTCAAATAAGTGCCTGCAACCCTCCATTAGATCCGGACATATAACAACAAGCATCTGTACAGACACCAACACACTTTGTCTACTCCAAATTATTTTAAATCATGAATGTGTCAAGGATCCCAATCAAATCTGTAGCCTTTGTGTCTGCAGTGATACCTTTACAAAAAAGACAGTCTTCTACAATTATAATGGTATTAAGGGAAAGGGAAGACAGTAATACATATGAATAATGTACATATACATGGATAAGTAATACATATGAATAATAGCAGGGTTGACTTGAATCGTAGTCCAATCATTGTCTACGAATCATACATAGCAAATAAAATTAGCATCCTTATTACTGTCCATGGCCTCGCCCAGCTGCAATCCGAATTCTTTCTCTTTCAATCTTTCAATTAATTGATCATTGAGATCCTCTGCCATGTGCTGGATTCTGTGACTAATAGTATTGTTTGATAAAGGCACCATGATTGATTGATTTGTTTAGTGGCATATCAACGCTTGATGGGTCATTTAATGCCAAAATCAGTTTAAAATCTTTAAAAAATAGAGTCTTGTGACTTTGGTGAAAGGTTATTTATTTTAACTAGAGTTTTGCAACTTTGGTGAAAGGTTATTTTTTTTAACCAGAGTCTTGCGACTTTGGTGAAAGGTTATTTTTTTTTAAATAGAGTCTTGCGACTTTGGTGAAAAAACAGGTGGCCCTTGTTTAGGGGGGGTCTTACCCCTCTGCCGGGGCTACAGTCAGTATATTCTAGGCCCCAGCCAACAGGTCCGAAAGGCACCATTGAAAGCAGTTTCCCCGTAGATTCACTGATCATAATGTTTACCATATCTACAGCAGCTGGTATAATCAGATCTTCTGCTATGGTATGGGGGCTTTTTACATTTTTTGACTCTATATGCCACCTTGTAGGATACTAGCAAAACATTGCTTGGTATTGATGTATGCTTAAAAAAAGTACTGTTTGTTGTTTTAAATCTTTTGACTTTCTGGTAAAATAGTCACAAGGTTTACCAACCATGTTGCGATGATTGGTTTCTAAGTGGTGTTTTAGCTTACTTGGATTCATGCATTGAGGTGCCAAAAAATTCATACACAATACACACAGTGGTCTCCTTTCATTATTGATATATGTCGAAGTAAAGCCAAAGTCCAAATAACTATTGTTATATTTCCAATATTTCCACTTTTTGCTTGATCACACCACCATTCAGTAGATTCAATCTTCAATGAGGCCATGGAGAATCTGTAGTTATTTATATGCAACCATTATGTATCAAGAATGTTTGACACAGTTTAGAACAATCCAGAATGTAAACCTTGTCTACAGATTGAGTGCCATCCACTGTTGAAATGGTGAAGTTCAACACCAGATGGACAGAGTGATTAGCAATGTGCCAGTTAGATGTTGCAATGATGCATCAGTGCATTGAATTCAGACTATGGACAAAATTGAGGAGAACACGATGAGGCAGCTAATGGCGTTCCCGAAAGAGGACTTGCTCGGTAGGCTATTTTTTCATTAATATTAAATAGCTGACAGAACTTGTATATGGTTAGATGCACCGCTGTAGGGCATTAGTTTGTAGGTTTATTATGCAGGCCGTTGCTACTGAGTTTGATCCTTACTGGATGTCTCACTATTAAGGTCCTGTGCTTATTATAACTGTACTATAGGTAAGCAAGCATAGATACAAGCTATAATTATTCTACATTTGGTGCCAGTATAAAAATAAAGATTTAGAATTTTAAGTATTCACAAGATGTCTTACTAGTAAACCTAAAAAACTTATAATATCACTATATAATCCCACTTACATTATTTTTTATTAGCTGGACCATGGACATTCCATGGGTGTTGACAACTAAGATATCATCATTTCTCTCACATATATATTTCTGCAATTAAAGTATGTAATGTATCTATATTAACTATAACAGGGGTGGCCAAACTGCGACTCACGAGCCACATGCGGCTCTTTGACATTTAATATGCGGCTTGTGAAAATATGTTAGCTGAGCTCCTTTTCTCATTACAGTTAATATGAAAGGTAGATTTTTAAAAATGTCAAGGTTTATAATTATTTACTGGGTACAAACTGCGGCCTCACTGTTTTAAAATGTAAGTTTAATGTTCATGGTTAAAAAAAATATTTAACTATATTGAATCCTAATACAGGATTTAATATAGTTAAAACAATCATCAGTCAAGGTTTTAAAATCATTTAGTATATATATATATATACTTGGTGATTACTGTAACTAATACAAATTAACAGTTTAAAAAACTACATACATGAATAAATATTATTGCATACATACATGTATTTGTTGATATTTATATTAAACTTTTGTAACAAAATGTATATGTAGCAATACAAACGTGTGTAAATTTTATTCATGTCTTGCAGCTCTCAAACATCTGAAGTTTATCATATGTGGCTCTTACATTAAACAAGTTTGGCCACCCCTGAACTATAATACAATTCAAAGGAAAATGAAACTAATATATCTGTTACCATTATTATCAATTACTTTTACTCTCTGTCTGTATTCCTGAGGTCTACTACTACTACTATAACTTAAGTTTTTAAACTCCTTCTTGTTTCTTGTGTTGTTAACACAACGTTTTTGCCAATCCATTCTTCAGCCTTCTTCAAGTATAATATCCGAATGTGATGAGGTAAACAGAAGTTTTTAATTTCAAAGTCGGTAACCCTTATAACGTAGGATTCAGGTGTTTCTTTGTCTTTGTCTTGTGGGGTTTGGACCTGTTGAGCAGCAGAAACCACATTAGGTTGAACTCCGCACTTGTCTGACTAATGCAGTCGACATGTTGATATGAGCTGCTCTTTGATTTTTCTGTTTCCAACAGCGTTCTGTCAAACCCGACAAGACACCCGAAGAACTATTTAAATATTAATGACCCTTCTCAAAACTATAGAAAATATAACATTTATCTGTTCTAAATTAGATGTTAGACAGCACTTAGAAAGTATTTCAGTAAAACTGATTAAATCATTATGAGTCAAAAACTAAAACCTAAATCTTTTTCAATAAATTTAACATTAATAATATAGATAGTTGTTATTTATTTTTGCTTCAGCAGTACAGACTATAAGATGAATGGTTTACAAGGGTATTGGGACGACTACTGCTCACTGCAACTCATCCAAACCGCATAACTGTCCAAATCGAGCTTCATAGTCATAATATCAGCACATTGTAATATTTGCATAGTTTTTTAAAATAGTCTATTTATTTTTGTTGCTCAAATTGAAAGATTCCTTGCAGAAAATGTCATGTTGGTAGGATTTTTTATAGACAATGTTAACAATAAAAACAATTTTTATCATTCAACTCACTCTCACTTTGATGACATGAACAAATAGGATTATCTGTAGTAATTTTTATCAAGTGATATAAAAACAAAGTTTTTTTTCTAAAAATGTACATATATCTGATGAATATGAACAAATACAATAAGCTTACTTTTCTACTGCCTTACTTATAATCTAAATATATATGAAAATATACTGGAAAGAAAAATTATATTTGTATTTCAATATATATACAAATTTATTGGGGGCTACATCAATTGGAAACTAACACCATTACCAGTAAATTTTCATATTTTTATTAATAATGCTTCGAAAATTACATTCTTCACATTCATTAACTTAGTATTTTTAATTCTACCAGTTATAATTTGTTTTAATTAAATTCAGTAGTAAGATTTAAGAGGAAAATATAGCTTCAAAGGTTTATACTTACAGTGCAATTACCACCAAATGTCAGCTTTCAGTGCTAAATGATCAATGAGTATTTTGTGTAATTATAAGCTCAAATCCAAATACTATTGCCATGTGCTTTAAATTAATTACATTGCCTGACAAAGTTATATAATTAATACCACTGAACTAATTCCCATAATTAAAAATATTCCAAGATTAGAATCCATTGATCAGATTCCAATCTAGAGCTACAATTCTCAGTTTCATTTTTTTTTAAATTTAGACAAAAAAATAATTATCATTAATAATTGTTGTTTATTCTAGCTAAGGATGCAGATTTTGCAAATAATTTGTATATTATTTCTAGTATGCATAAATTAAAACACTTTAACTAAATAGTCAAAGTTACTTTTCTAGTAAAACTGATATTTTAACCTGAGCAAATATTTTGCTGACCCATTTTTTGTGAAGATAGATGTTTAGACGTGTGAATGCAACAATTGCAATATGAATGATTTACCAATGTATTGTAGGGTTACTTCTCATCTGAGCTGATTATTTCTCATCATGTGCAATACAAGGTATAATGTTTTTATACATGTACACATAGAAACAGTGGGTCCTTGCTTTGACAGACACCAAATTAATGATCTTCAGAAACAATGAATGCTATAAATTGATGGCTTTTAAAGAAGGTGCAGTGCTAATACAAATTCATTCTTCAAATCTACTGTTTTTCCTTCACGCTAATCAAGTCAATTAGTTAAGCTAATTAAGTTAATCATTCAATAGAATTGTGGCTGAATAAACCAAAAGTTTATCACAAAAGACATCGAGCACAGGGTTATTAAATTACAAGCAAGAACTGATTATAAATTCCAACCACCCATATGCACTTAAAACCTCTTGGCAAATGCCTAATTCAAAATAAACATGATTTTATACATTGAAAGTATATATTTTACAGTATTTTTATAGTATGGGCTTTTTTAATATATTTCCAGACAATCCAAAATAGACAATCAATGTAATTTGATAAAACTGCTGATAAACTAAATCTATTATTAGATTAATCCTATATCTACCTACTTTCATTATAAAACATACTTTTTAGTTGCATAATACATATTCATCTAGGATATAGATTTAACCCTATTATTATATATAATATTTTTAACTCCTAACTACCACCATAAAATGCCTATGTATAATGTTTGCGTGGTATGTAAATTATATACAGTTATCCCTTGCAAGTTTTCCATTCGCTGTTTCAGTAATTTGCGGTTCAGTCATGAATAATTTAATGGGAATATTTTTAAGAGTTTGTGGTGTACCAAGAAAAACCACATCATACAAAATATGCTGTACAGTATAAACAAAACGTGAAAAGGTTAGGGAATCATAAATGCATATCTACTTATATAAACACTGGTGTCTGTTGCTTTGTAACACTATATTTTTGTTCATATTTAAGTGTTTTTTAAAAATCTCTGTACATGAAGTGGGGGATCAATAAAGTAATCCCCTGACGTAGGGGAGGTAATTGTGCATGGATCTGCCCCAAGATTTAAACAGTTCTTTGTAGCCTATTGTGCAGCTCTCCACAAAATTCCATCAAAATTCATTGAGAACCTTTGGAGATATCGTGAGGCTAGACATGAGCATATACATAAATGTATGAAAAAA
>VCCN01003571.1:2630750-2644521 GCA_006491835.1 Architeuthis dux | reverse complement strand
AAATATGTTGTTAAATAAAGTTAATGTCGAAAATAAAATTAAAATAATATTTTATTTTTACTTCATAAACCAAACAAATTTTTGACATCACCCAATAGTATTATTTTTATAATCTTAGAATTTTTATAAGGAATTAATGCTTACCTAAACTCTGACAATTTTTTCATATTTTGTGTACAATTTTTATCTCTGATTTAGAGTATATATTCCAAATAAAACTGCAAACTCTTGAATAGCATATCAACTGACTTCAGGTTCAGAAAACAATAATATGTGCTAGTGTTTAATCAGACTTTCAAAACAAAGAATCTGTAATAAAAAAAAACATCTATGTTTATAAAACATTATTTTCCTAAAAAATGTGCAACTGATATTCATGATTTTATATTTATTAACAGTAAAAAATAAGACCTAAACAATTCTCTATTTTATATAGGAGGTAGGATTAAGATTTCGTGCTAATTACTGTTGAGTTGTGAGAAGAAAATTACAACTAACAATACAACAAGAGAAACCCCATGTATAAAATACAGAATCGTTTGTTGTCCAATCAGTATATATGCCACCACTTCTTTTCTGTTAGGAACTCAGTATGTGTATATCCAATATTCTGATTTGCTGTAGTCTGTCTAACAACTCAATACTCTGGTTAGTGTAGTCTGTGTCACAGGAAAACAAACTCATGACAACTCAAGTCTAGATTTGAGGAATCTAAAATACAACACATTGGCAACAATGAATCTCTAATACCAACTTTGCATGGTCTTTGAATTAAATAACATATAATATTAAAAATATACTTGAAAAATAATGTTGCCTCCTTGCCTGTTCTAAGATCTTTACTTAAATATCAAATTTTTATCTCATCTCATTTCCACTTATCTCCTAATTTTATACTCATACCATTTTGTCAAACTCCAGGACAAAGTCAGTGTTGACTTTATTTTCCTATGTAACAAGAACAAGAACGAGTACAAGAACAAGCACTGCTTGCTAAATTCCAAACTAGTTTCTTTCATATGACTATTCTGCCAAAGGCTTACAGAATTGATAGAGTTATTCAACAACCATAAACTTATTTCTAGGGGTTGCCCTGAATTCATAATTAGATTGTTTTAAGCATGCAGCGAAAAAAGATATTTTACAAAAAACATATTAACAAGGTTTGAAAGATGTTGATATACTGATAACAAAGCTATAATAAAAATCACTTAGAATAAAAGTGACAATATGTCATATTCTAGTACAAAGCATTAACAATAAATATAGATGCTAACTATTTATTTCATTGGGAAATGATCATCACAAATAGAATAAAGTTGAAAGAAAAATAGTATTGCAATTGTTAAAAAGAAAAGATTTAAAAATCTAAATTAATAATTAACAATGCTTTGAAGTAAATAACAGCAATATACCTGAGCTATTTGAGCTAGAACTGACATCATATTTAATATAAACTAGCAGGGATTCCCAGCATTGCCCGGGAAAAATAAACTTCTCACACACCTGGGCAGGGCCTGCGCACATTGTAAATAGAACACCCCTCATAAAAGCTTAAAAATTACGTTCTCAAAACTGATAAATTACCATCCCAGACATTTGAATTTAGATCAGTGTATAAAGACACTATCTATCAATCAAAGTATTTCTGCAACAGAAGGACCTTCCCTAATTCAAATAGGTAATGAGAGACCAGACAGCATATCAACTTGGTGTATGTGTTTTCATTCTCTCTCTTGGTGTCCATTCAATTAAAGCAAAAGGTAACTATAGCAAAATTGCTCCAAGCCTCATCATAAAGGTAAGTCCTCAAAGGCTCTGTACAGCTTGTCGTGCTAGATGTAACACAATGTATAAGTGGGAAAAGAATATAATCACATCCAAATATATTCCAAATATTAGATGCAATGCATATCTAATTTCATACAGCTTTTAGAAATTTATTTACAACAAAAACTGAATTGTCTACATGTAAATATTGTATATAACATTATTATTATTATTAATCTATACTAATATTTGAGCCATCTTTTTATTTGTCCGTGCCTCTTCTCTGCGAAAACTAAAAGGAAAATAGAGATTATATTCTGCATGTAAACTGAGATGAGGTCAACTTCCCACATACTAATAATACATGAATTAAAAAGTATGAATTATGAGGATAGGCTAAAAGTGTTAGGGTTAACATTGTTAGAAAATAGGAGAGATCGGGGAGACTTAATAGAAATGTTTAAGATTATGCATGGTTTCGAAGTAGTAAACCCAGATGTATTTTTTACTAGAAGGGGGTACAAGGGACTGAAAGGCCACACATATATGGTAGAAACAAATAGAAGTAGATTGAATATCAGAAAATTCTTTTTTAGCAATAGAGTGGTAGGACTTTGGAATAGATTACCGGAATATGTAGTGTTATCAACAGATGTAAATGATTTTAAGAAGAATTATGTTTATTACACCACCACAAAAGGTCCTGAGACCCTAGACATTGTATAAATATGATTGTTATGATGTGTGCTTGTATATACAAAGTGTATACTTTTTTTCACACTAAAATAAAATGTTCTAAAAAATGTTCTAAAATGTTAAAATGTTCTAAGTCACAGCTATTTAGCTGTAGAATTCGGGACCCTAATTTACGTCCGTCTTACAGAAGTAATGACTCCAAGTATGCGGTTTGTATATTACCGTATTTTGTAAACAATTATTCAGTTCATTACTGCTTCAGTTACTCACTGTGTGGTCATTTGCTTCCTTCCTTACTGTCCATGGGTTCAATACATGGTGAAGGTTGCTCTCGCAACTTCTTGACTAAAGTAAATGGTCCAACAAGACTGTAACAAAGCTCTTCTTGCTTTTAACCAGATTTCTGTGCTTTGCAATACTTTGCTGTTTCCCACAAGTGTGGAAAACTGCTTCTTTTCTGATTCAAGTTTTTTAGTTTTTAGTTTCTTTTTTAGTTTTTGTTTCTATTAATATTTCATGGAACTAACCGCATACTTCGAGGATTTACATCCCTAAAACGGACGGAGGTAACAGCCCAGTTTAATGCAGGCCTCCCACGTTAAAAGATGCTGCGTTATACCAAAGTTTGTGTGGATTGTGGAGTCCAAAATATTTTACTACCACAACAATAGCTAGATATAGCTAGAAATTACCTACATTTACCTACACATTAGGTAGATCTAGCTCCTAAATATATACATTGATTGTGGCAAATTTAGAATGTAGTGTTCATTTTTGGCAACCCAAATTCACATGTTATAATGGGGGAGGACTGTATTGCACTTGGTTAGTTAAAAGAAGCCACCACACCAACACACATCCACACTAAATTAACACCTGAAAATCTTCTTTTTTTTCGATCAAAACTGACTAAATTCTGGAGATACCTAGGTATTATGGATTTTATATGATAACTTTCTTTCTATCTCTATCTTTATAAGACAATTTAGACTTATTCCAACCTTAAACCATATTGACACGGGCAACACCAGGTATCCCTGCCAGTATTCAAATACTACAAATACATTTTTAGCATTTCATAAGATTACAACCAAGAAAAGAAGATGCAGATACTTCACCAAATTGATATTCATTCAATCTAAAATAATGTTACCTAATCAAATTACTCAGCTGTAGTGTATTTCTATGAGAAATTGTATCAAATCAATGTTTTGAACTACCATAGTTCCCAGTGTCGAAGACACACCCAAATTTTGACTTGAAAAAAAAAAGAAGAAAAATAGGATAGGACTATTAAAAATGTAACCTTCAGCCTGTAGGACGCAGGGTAAAATTTTGAGACCTATTTCAAGGAAAAAATAGTGTCTTCGACGCTAGGAAATACAGTAACTATAGATATTTACTAAGATTAGCTTAATGAAGCACAAGACCAAATACAGGGATATGGGGATTAGGAAGAGTGTGCTGTGCTAAGCTTCCAAATAGGGATAGCCTGTCTGCCTTGAAAACTAACATTAAAAATATTTTTTTTATCTGGGTTCAAACATCATCAACTGGTAGGAACTACACAACTATCTAACCCACCAGGTAGACTCACTAATTTTACAATCAATTTTTAAATTAATGTGTTTTAAATGTTTAATATTGCAGCTAAAGTGTCTAGGATATTTGGTAGTTGGTTGAGAATGTAGTTGGTTTATTTGGTCTCACATTTTAGTTGAAAGTAACATGGATATGTCAAAATATAGGCATAAAATCTCCAAAGATAAATGAACACAGTAGATTTCAAGTAATATGAATAACAAAAAAGGAACAAGTGTATAATAGAAAGAAACAGAGTATAAAGAGAAAGATAGATTGTGTGAGGATAGGAAAATATTAAGATAGTCGAGAGTTATCCTAAGAATAAATATGGTAATAGTAATTACAATATGTAGTTAGCAGGAAAAAGGGCAGAAAATAAAGGAAGACAAGGAAAAAACTAGAAAGCAGTCAGAGAGCGCAAACATCTGCCAATACATACACTAAATCAATCGAAAACAAATTCCTGAATCAGCCCCAAAATTTAATCACTTCTTCCTTAGCCCATGACCCACCCTTCCACAAAATTTAATTGAAATTCATCAAGAACTTTTGGCAATATTGTGTGGACAGACGGAAAGACAGACACAGGGTAATACATATACCTCTCCAACTTCATTGACAGAGGTAAAGAAAGAATGTGCATATTTGATAAATTGTGAACCTGTCAGAATATCCAGTTATTAATTTTATAGACTCTTAATGTTTGGCCATTACTCTGAAGTTTAAATCCATGGATTTAGCTACAATGCTTAGCCATTACTCCAAGGTTTGAATTCATTAAACACTAATAAGGACATTTCTGTTTGTTGGTGCTGAAGCCAAAATCTATTCTTCTTAAAACAATAATTTATTCTACTCTTGTTAAATGACAAGCAGTATCAATCTACCTGAATTTATTCATGTATCAGTTACCAAACAAGCAAAATTCAAATTTTAAAATCAAATACTTTGTTTTGAGATTGACAGCAGTTATATAGTCCAATGAGTACCAATAGACAGTTAGACTTCACTAATGTGGAATCTCATGGTCCAATATCTTCAATGGTTTGGAATGACAATTTGAATCAAAGTAATTTTTTTTTTATATTATAATTTTCTTGATTTACCTATCAATATTACAAGTGTGCTATAATAAAGAAAGGTGTTTTTAGGTATTTATAAGCTTTTCTTTATTTAGTTAGTTTCTAATGAGAAAATATTTTGGAGAATTCTGTGTAAATGAAATATGTCATAATTTTTAATATTAAACCTTATGCCTACAACAAAGGATGGGCATGTAAACTTTTGTGATCCATGATGTTAGTGCTACCATTAGTCCCAATGTATTTGTGAAATCTATCATAATGGACAAGGCAAAGTTTCAAAAACTGTTAAAGACAAGTGTAACCTTTCACCAACATCACAGCATCATTTCTGCAATGTTATCCTTTTTAAAGAAGTAAGAATTGAACTGATGAGCAAGAAAGATTAAGCCATATTATTCTGAGATCTGCTTATCTAATTTAACTTTGAAGCATGTTGTTACTTCCTTTGTGAAGATTTTTAACTAGGTTTCTTTGATATTTTAATGACGATTTTTTTGTGCTTTCATTAAGGTTTTTTGGTGGGAGGGCACACCTAAGGAGGGGTGTTTGCACAAATGCAGGCGCACCCCTGTGGCCCCCACCAAAAAATCTTAATGAAAACACAGAAAAATCATCATTAAAACATCAAAGAACCCTCACAAGGGAAGCCTCACTTCCATACAACGAATTGAAAGTAATGGTCCCATTTACCATACAGTTACATTGTAAATAGAACCCCCACCCCTAATAAAACCGTAAAAAACATTTTTTCTAAAAACTAACAACTTCTAAGAAGATTGTTAGGGTCTAATGGATTAAAAGCACAAAAAGTTACTTTTTTTCGCTTGGTTAACGGATGTAGATTATGGCAACTATTTTAGATTTTCATTTCCACATTCTCACTAATGCCCTTGGAAAAGGCATGAATCCCCCCCCCCCCGCTTGGGTAAATAGCAGGGCAGTTGGAGCCCTTTAGCGCTATAAGGTAATCCATCTAAGAGAAGGTTACTCTGACCTACAGCTTGGCAGTCACTATAGCTGGTCCCAAGCCCAGGTAAGAAAAGAGGGTTGGGAGTGGGTAAACAACTCCACACCGTAAAGCCTTTGCTACTGAAACCACAGCAGAGTGATTGAGACCTTATGCTCCACAAGGATTCTACAGGAATAAAAAAAAACATTTATGTAGTATAGGTATTTATTGCAAATAAAGGGAAGCAACTGCCCCCTACTTAATAACAGTAACAGAAGTTACCAGGCAACTGTCCCTGGCTAATAACAGAAGTTAGTTACTTGATCAAGGGGCAGCTTACCATCCACAAGTGCATCTCCATCGCATTCCTTATCCACATCAATCCTCAACAAATTCCTTATCCACATCAATCCTCCACAAAGCCAACAGCGTTTTAACCATCAATACACACACTCACCTAACTATCAGAACATTACAATTTCCACAACCAAATTCCACTTTTATCTTAATGCAGGGTTTTAAGGTAGGATTAACATTCTTGGTTTTTGTTTCTCTCCACACAAAAGAATTATTTCTTTGAATTAGCATTGCAAAATGGTAGAGCAATATCACAAGAAAATTTGTAAAGCACGTAGAGCGCACATACCTCTGCCAACCCCATTGTCACTAAAAACTGAATGAAAACCAGTTCATATATAGCTACGATGCAGGGAGGTAACTGTAAAAGATTCCTGGATCTGCCACAAAATTTAATCAATTCAGCTTTAGCCAATGGCCCACCCTTCCACAAAATGTCATTGAGAACTTTTGGAGATATTGTGTGGACAAACATGAGCAAATACATAAATGTACCAGAAAAAATGAAAAAATCTCTCTCAGTTGGAGAAAAAATTCCTGGATCCACCCCAAAGTTTAACCAATTCTTCTTTACCCCATGGCCTACACTTACAAGATATTTCATTGAAATTCATTGAGAACTTTTGGAGATATATCATGCGAACCAACAGACAGACACAAGTGAATACATATACCTCTTCCGACTTTGTTGCATCACCCAGGTCTGTCAGCCCCCTTACCGTCCAGATTTGGCTCGCTGTGATTTCTGTCTTTTTGACATTAAAAGAGAGGAGATTTCAGACCATGGGTGAGATTAAAGAGAATGCGACAAGGCAGCTGATATCAATCCTGAAAGAGGACTTTGCAGACTACTTTGAAAAGTGGAAAGGATGCTGGGAAAAGTGTGTGAGGTCCCAAGGGGAGTACTTAGAAGGGGACTACCTAGGGCAATGGCACCTTAGCTAATTAGGTGCCATTGCCCTAGGTAGGCTATTTTTTCATTGATGTTAAATGGCTGGATACTTTCCGGACAGACTTTGTACTATTGAGAAATACAAAAACCTAACTACTGATACTAAGCAACTCATGAAGTAAATGTTGAGGAGTTTTTTTAACAATTGGTAAAAGGATCTACCATCATCATGACCTTTTAAAGTCCATCGTGGGAGATAGACTTTCCCCAAGATCCGCCAGTTCTCACATTCCTGTGCGTCACAATGCCAATACTTGTTTTTATCAATAGCTAAGTCAAAGTGTAATAATTTACCTCCATCATCTGTTTTCTCCTGTTCCTTGCATAATGACTCTCTTATAAATGTTAATGATTGACATAGCCAACCTAATAAAAACTGTTATTTTCTCATTAGTAACATTATTAATATGATTGTTTTTGAATTAATTATGAGACTGATATACTATGAATATACCTACAACTTTGTGGAGACAGCTATGAATGCCTGAAATATATTAAAATTCATAGCAAAAATCTTTTATCTGTATGCACATTGAAAATTGTTACACACACAATATATATATTATGTGTGTAATAATTTTCAATGTGCGTACATATACTACACTGATACCAGGCAGAGGGCCGGGTAGCAACACTTAGACCCTAGGCAGAGCCCACAGGTACTCTGATCATAGGCAGAAGTGCCAATCCATACATGAATAATCCCATCATTTTTTACGGATACTATGCTAGTAAGTATATGAACCAGAAAATGCTTTTCATTTTAGCATTAAATTCTCAACAGATTTATGCCAATAATATCAAATATGACTTCATTATGGCCTTTTATTAATAATTTATCAATATCCCAGAATTCTTTTAATTCACTTTAAGTAATTCTTTTTTTCAAGTACCTGGCTATTGGATAAGTATTGATTTCTTGTCAGTTTTCTCATGAAAGTCAATGCATGTGAATTTAATACTATGAGATGTAGAGCAAGTTATAAAACCAACTTATGTAATAGGTTTAATGAAATACGCAAAGACAAATTAAAGTCTTTGCTTTTTGTCAGGTGTAGATTTTTCACATGCCAAAAAGATAATCACTGAAAAATTAACCTGCTTATTTCTTAATTAGCTTAACTCCAGTTTTTTAGAAAATGGATAATTCTGTTGATCAATTAGAGTTAACCTATTTGGTACACTGCCAAGTCTTTCCTCTTTTAGCTAGTTTATTATAAGTTTCTGTCTTTCAGGTAATCAATTTATATGTTTGTTTACTTAGATGTAGGTGATTCAGATGATCAGCTAATCAGTTACCCTACTTGATAAAATACCAATCATATTTGACACTTAACATCTTTAATTCTTGCATAGTGTACCATATATACCGAGCTATAAGACACAAGGGTGTTTGGAGGACTACTGCTCACTGCAACTCATCCAAGCCCCATAACTGTTCATATCGAGCTTCAATAGACAGCCCCCTTGTCATAATACCAGTACAATGGATTCAGTGTAATATATGCATAGTTTTATTTAAATTAAATGTCCATCTTATATAACAGCATATACAGTACCCAAAGGTTTGTCAAACGTCAATAGAATATGTATAATTAAAACTAATCATAATTTTATAAGCAAAAAGGCTTTTTCTTTACATTTGTACTAAATCTGTGAAATTTTGATTAATAATCAAAAATTATATACTCTATATTTTTCAAGTGATAATTTGGTTGAAGATAAAGAACAGTGTATTTTATCAAAATAAATATGAAAAAACAAAAATGGTAGAATAAATTTATTATAAATAAAAGCAATAATATTATTAATAGTTTTAAGTAATGTTTTATCCATTTACCAATAAAAAATGATTATCCTTAATTTTCAATAACTTCATCATAAACAATAGGTATTCTTTGTGAAAAATATTATTTTTCTTATGCCTTACTACTATTCTCTGCTTGACTATATTACTTTAATATTTTACAATATGTTGTCTATGACTAGATACTAGTTGTAGCATCTATATTCCAACTTTGTCAAATGTTTGGTCAAGAGCTTTATATTTCATTATCAAAAGGCATGACAGAACATTTTCCTCTCAGTAGAATAAGAGAGAGTAGTGAGACCTGTATATATTGATATCTGGATGGTGGGCATTACAAATAGTATAGGTACATAAGTAGGTCAAAACCATTGATAGATCTTTGAGTAGCAAGGATAACCTGTGGCAGTAGAGTCAATACATTTTGAGTTTCGAGGAAGTGTAGAAAATGAAGGTAGGTAGTTAAGTTGGCAGATAGGTATACATTAATATACAGATGTGATTACATCTCTGCATGCATTTCTATTTGATTAATTCTCAACAAAAATAATATTTTGATTGCTCCAGTGTAAATTAAATGCATGAGATTAAAATACATAACCTATAATCTAATTTATTTATAAATTTACTGATGCAATTCTTCAATAACATTTATAGAAAATACATGCACAGCCACTATTTCTGTGTTAGACAACAAAGATAAATTTTGCCGATTGAGCAATTGATACTTTTATCCATAAGCTTTATATTAATACATCCATAAAAATATATTCAACTTTTCTGGGAATCAAAGACTGGTTATAATAGAGAGTTTATTTATTCTGACTGCTGTCTTGAGAAATAATACCATACCTAAATTGCTTCCAACTGAATAGATATAAGCTCACATATACATCCAGCCAGCAAATCATTGAACAAAAGCAAGGATAATTAGGATATGTCACAATATTTGTTTTTATTATCAAAGTCATAAGATAATCTTTTTTGTCTTTATTCTTGAAACCTTAACATTGTTTATTTATCTGGATATAAATGCAAATCTTTCTTCATTTTAGAGCAGGCTCAAGAGAAACAAAATTATATTTAAAATTAAAGTTTACTATTGAAGCATTTTATACATTTATGTATATACACAACTATACATAATATCTCATACAATTTTGTCATGCAGAAAAATGATACAACTAGCATTCCAATGGAAATTATGAATCAACACCACCCATGTATGTTGTGTTGGGGTTGATCAATTAAAAAGTTAGAAAAAGGGGTGATCAATGAATAAGTTACTTCTTTTGCCTTTTGTTGGGCACTAAAAGTCTGAATTTTCAAAAAACAAGCATGAAAGCTGCTGGACACAAACTAAGGGACCAATTTAGCATAAACTTACATTGAAAATTGAACACCACCCTCTCTCTCTAAAACCTATTGGAGGGAGGAGGTTAAAAAAAACATTTTCCCTACTCATTGAGGGGAGTGTGTGTGCAAAATTTCAAGTTTCTACTATGAACTGTTTGGGCTGGGTGAAATCAATATACATATATAGATACATATAAATGTCAGAACACATAATAACTTAAACCCAGCAATAAACTAGTGGTGTGGGTAGCGGTGATTAACAAAGGTTAATATAAAATGTGATATGGTCGTAGTTACAATAACTGAGTGTATATTATCTTAAATAAGAAACCAGATATCAAAGGACAGAAAATTCAATGTATTACTTTCTTCACAGGTGCATTAAATTACAATCTTCATAAAAATCTATTAAATCATCTTAAATTTTTTTTATGTCACATTTGTATTACATCAGTTTTTAAGTATTTTAACACAATGTGTCTGTTTTTAGAAGCTGCATCATTTTTATAATATCAGCATTAATCTTATTAATCTGTATTAATCTTAATACCTTTATCCACTCTGATTGTCTAAGTTGATGAAAAAATATCTGTGACACTTTAGCAAGTCTGTATATTACACTATATAGTAGTAGAATAAGGATTATCTCAATAAACCGTTATCTATTTTTGTTTATTCAGGCTTTCATGAGTTGTCTGCCTTAAGTCTATATGATAATTAAATACAAAGTTCAAGTGGTATAAAACAACGGGTCATACCATAGGCCAGAGGTGACCAAATACCGGCTAGCAAGCCACACTTGGCTCTTTAACTCATTAAGTGCTCCTAACAAGATAAAAGTAAGAATGGCTTGTGACACAATGCTTTATATCCTGTCATTTTACTGCTTCTTCTTACATAGAAAAATCACAGAGTAAAGCAAAACTACAAACTTTGAATTGTTAAAAACTAGGGCAGTAAAAACTAGGGTAGTGCCCATTCAAAAGTTGCATGGAGTATGGTGTAGCCTACCATAATTGTCATGTAAAATAATTTTCCATCCATTGTATGTAACTACGGCTTCAAAGTATTTCGGTTACTTCTCTTCAGTGTTGCCAATTTAGATATTTTAAATCATTATTATTTTAAATTTTTATGACTACTTTTTACCTTCATCTTAATTTATCAGTTGCTTTTTATTGCAACTTTTGCTCAAGCCGATTACCCTCTGGCAGTGAGTAAATAGCACTGATCAGAAAATAAGGCTCATTCTTTATTTTCCGATCAACGCTATTTACGCACTGCTTGAGGGTAATTGGCCTGAGCAAAGGTCACAATAAAAAGCAACTAATAAATCCAGATGAAGGTAAAAAGCAGTTGTAAACATTTTAAATAAAAATGATTTATAATACTTCAATCTAATAAAAAATTTTAAAAAATGGAAAAATGTATTAGTTATTTTATATCTAAATTTAGATAATTCTAGCGGAAGTCAAGCGAGATAATTCATAGAAACTGAAGAAAGATCAATAATCTTTAATTTCTTATTTATTTTTTATTAGATTTCTCGAGAACCGCTGCTGCAAACAACTTCAAACTCGACACTACACTGCCTTGTGTGCTGACTAATATATCTGTAGAATACCAACTTCGTACAATGGACAGTTGTCAAGTAATTGCAGTGCATACACACAGAGACACACACACAAATTTCTTCAATTGTAATTAGAAGAGTAATCACAGTGCATATACACACACACACACACACACACAGATTTCTTCAATTGTAGTTAGATACACGTACATCACCGATTTCCCAACAGCCTTGGTTTCAGAAGCATAGCGGATTATCCATTTTGTTGGACCAACAGAAGTCACATAATAATTACTAATTATGCACTTCTCATATCTTTAAAGCATTAGGACCAATAGAAACTTAAATTAAACAAATATTAAATATGAATTAAATGGTTAAATGCAATACATTAATATAAATGATACAGTTTATTAATATAAATGAAACAGATACAGTTATATTATTTAAAGGTTCATCCGCATTATACACTTGTTTGGTGCTGAGGTTCACGTCATCCACAAGCTTGGCAGCACCTTTGTGATTTTTTGCAGACTATTTTTCTCTATGCACTTTACGCATAGAGATTCCATGACATTTGTTAAACCTTTGAAGCCATCCTTCGCTGTAATTACACTCATGTTCTAATTTACATTCTTTATGGTACAACTCCACCTGTGGCCACTCAGTGAATTAGTATATTCAAGTGTCTGCTCATAATTTTGTCTGGATTAAAAGATATGCCAGACCAGTAGTTGCCGGGAAATCGCTACTATACATGTATCCCATCTAACTCAGGAAATTTATTGAATATTGCATGTTGTGAGATGGGTCCTCTTGGACCTAGCAAAAAGGACAAGTTTATAAGTGAATTTCAAGTCTGAAATTTATCAGATGCTTAAACCTAATTTATAATCAATGCTTTAGAAAAAGAAAAGGGAATCAAGTTAAATGCCAGTGAAAACATTATCTTTCTAGATTAAGTGAAATGAAAGTTTTTTGAGTAAATCAATCTCTAATTTGGAACTTGTCAGACTACTTGAAAAGAAGATATATTTTTCATGACCTTTCAATATATGTAATTTGATCTGAGTGAAGCACCTGCTCTTGAAAGGTATGGAAAAACAAAGACTCACATTTCATATACATTCACTGCATATTTCCCTATTTTAATCTGAAAGATGCACATTTAAATTTATTTTTGAAAAACTATGCAAACATTACTCTGCGTCCAATGCACTGGTATTATGATGGGAGGGGGGTGTTTACCATAGCTCAAAAATGGACAGCTAAGGAGCTAGAGTGAGATGAGGTTCACATTAGTCCCCCAAATAATCTTATAAACAAGGCGTCTTATAGGCCGGCAAATACAATACCTAATCCTCAATATGTATTAACAAACTTCAAGTAGTTTGGAATTTAATAACAATTTACTTGATATCAGTAGACAAGTTGGCCAACTAAAAACACATTTTCTGTACATTCATGATCATCATGATCAAATACTGCATTCGTCTTTTGCTGTCAAAGATGACCTATGAGATTAAATTGGGGATCTACTTCAGTGTTTGAATTTTTGTATCTTACACAAAGACAAAAACTTAACTACATCAATATGTAATTTATTTGATTTCAACTATCAGCTATGAATTAACTACACAAT
>VCCN01003571.1:2615694-2630740 GCA_006491835.1 Architeuthis dux | reverse complement strand
AAATTGAACTCCCTCTAAAAAAGATTTTTATGGTGGAATCTTCTAAAAACATTAAAAAAACGTTTTTTACTAGATATCATCAGCCATTATAAATCCACTGCTGGACAAAGGCCTTTCCCATCTCTTTCCATGACAACTTAGATTGTGCTAACCTCTGCCACATCCTACCGGCAAACTTTTCTATCTCATCCCTCCATCATGTATCTGGTCTTTTCCTACTGCGTTTGTTATCCCATGGGCACCAATTTTTGCTGCTTAATTATTGATATAATATCCTTCACTCTAGTCCTCCCTCTGATCCATGTTGATCTTTTTCTATCTCAGAGTTATCCCTAGCATTGCTCTTTCATGGCTCTCTGTGCTATTCAAGTTGGTTTTCAGCTTGTTTTGTTAATTTCACATACATGTCACGGCTGATATTATGTAAATTTCCAGCCCTCTAGCTCCATTGGTGCAGTGTGTATGCATGCACACATACATACATAGCCAGCCAGGCAGAATTATTTAAAAACTGAACAAACCAATGTTGACTATTTTGACAGTTTTCATTGACGGTTTCATAAAGTTATTTATCATCTCTATATTACTTGATTGAGCTGTCTTTGAGATTGAGTAATGTTCTGAACATCTAAACTTAACTCCAGATGGAGTGTTCTTTTTTCTTCACAATTTAAAACTAAATAATATAAAGAATTATATGGATGGAATGCAAGATTTTTCATCTCATTATTAGAAAGCTTCAAATTTATTGATGAAATTAAACCTGTCAAATTCAAGGTCAGGGTCCAATAAATAAATGAGTGTCAGAAAAGTTGTAAATGCTCTTGATTATTAGATAAGGAGATTATCATTTTTACAGCAGACAATGTATTGAAGTATTCTTCATGCAATTACATAGGATTAGCTTACATATGCACAATAAATTGAATTAAGCTAAAATAAAATCTCAATTAAAAAGAAAAAATTGATTCACTTTTATTATAAACAGGAATCCCAGCATTGCCCAGTGAAGAAATAACTGCTCATGTGACAATACAAAAAGAAAACATGTTCTTTAATATACATCTTCTTACACAACCCAACAGATAGGCAGGGGTGGTGAGAGATAAAAATGGTTTGAGTGTATTAACTGGTAGTTTGTGCACACACAGGCCTGCATACACCCTCAGACATGTCAATGTAGTCCGCGCAGCTTTTCGTGTGACTGTTATTGAAATGTTTGAAAGCAGAAGTTTGGGTTTAAGATTCCGATAATATGAAATTTATTAAAAAATTTCTTTCAACCCTAAACGATATTTGTTAATCCTTCATTTTGTGAAGACAAATAATTTTAGCTATTGTCGATATTGACTACGGATGCACAAAAGGGAAAAAACAAAGTGACTTAGCTGAAAACGTACAAATGACTACTTGTATTAAATAACAATTGTAAATTGTAAAGTTCCACACACTCGCTCATTCGATGTTAAAAACGGTGCATAACAACAGAAGTTAATGCATAAATTATATTGCTATTGTTTTGAATATCACCCAGTGTAACCAAATAATTTTTGCCCTTTTATGTATCCGTAGTCAATTTTGACAGTGGTTAAAATTTTCAGTATTTAGAGAAATATCAATTTTAAAAATTTATACCAAATACAGTAATTTGAAAAGATCTGATTACATAGTAATAATTACAGTTTTACGACTGAAGTCAAAAACTTAAAGATAAAAATTTTATGGAGACGCTTTGTTTACATTATAAATTTAAATTACATTTGCTTGAGCCAGATCTGTTTTTGCCCACTCCCTCAGTAACATTCCCACCCTGTCAGGCACTTGGAAAAAAATCTGCCACAGCCACTCCCTCATTAACATTCCTACCCAGGTCTATCAAGTACTCAGCGTTGCCTGTGAGAGGGTGGAGTAATTAATATAGAAAGGTCATTTAGTAAATTCTAACACTGAGCTTCTCAAAGTAGGGATCACAATCCTTTCGGTGGGTCAACTAAAGCTAGTGGGGGGGCGGGCAGAAATATTTCATAATATTTTTTCAAAGAATAATTATGCAAGTAGTATTTTTATTATTTATCTCCATACAAAAATATACTCCTTCTGATGCGTATTTTAAAATTGCTCAATGCTATTCAATAATTTTTTTTTAATAAATTTTGTTTTAGTCACATTTTAGTAATTTATTTATAAAAAGTAATTCATTTTGTTCATAATAAACACTGTAAAACTTATCATAGATTATAAATAAGTTGCAATTTTTGACAATTCTTTTGTCATTATTTGTTTATATATTTAGTTACTGTTATATTACAACTAATGACTAATATTTAGTCATAATATTCATAACAATGAGTGAGGGGTCACAAAAAAATCAGTCTCATCAGAAAGGGGAGCAAGTAGAAAAGGTTTAAGAAGTGTTCTAACATATATTAAAAACAAATAAATAACAAACAGTAGAGATAATTCAGATGAAAGCCCACCCCTTCCACATATCCTCACTGTGCCCTATTTCCGGTTGCTGGGTTTGTCACACTCTGCCAAAACAGGTCTATCAGGCCATCTTTCTTCTTTGCCACCTCTCTGATTACAGAGTGCACACAAACATACATCCAAATTTATATTTATAAAGATAAATATAATAATGTGTACTTTTAATAATCTATACTAAATTTTTAAAATACCTTTTGAACACAGATAAGAATTTGTATATTTTTAATTAATTACTGAACTACAGAAATAGCTTTGTGTTCCAGCAGAAAAAAGAGATAATAAAACATTTATTTTATTTTTCTTATTAAATTTCATTGACTTAAAATCCTAGCCATGAATTTTTAGTCATCATAAGTGATTAAAACTTTCAAATTGCTCTAAATCAATGGTTTCCAAACTTATTTTGTAGTGGAACCCTTATACAATTTTCCAAAAATTGCAGAACCCATACTTATATTTTACAGACACCTCCCTGCCAGCCTAATTTTAATAAGACATTAAATGAAACATTACACCAGCCAATGCATTCAACTGAAGGAGACACTTTACGTCGCCTAACTTATTATTTTGAAAATGGTGAATGCCATTTTTTTTTATAAAAGAAATTTTTATTAATTTTTATTAAAAGACACCTTATCTTGCGAAACCCTAGGGTTCCGCGGAACCCACTTTGGGAAACACTACTCTAAATAAACAGAATCTGAAAACGCAATAGTCAGATTCTTTGTTTTTTATTTCTTTTTACTCTTCTTTCTTTTTCACTTATACACACCAGCTTAACACACACACACACACACACACACACACACACACATTCAGGATAATTTTTGTTATACAAGGCTATATTTTTAACCAGATTTACTATCAATGGTGTGACTAACATGCCAACAACTGCACCATGTGCAGACAACCAGCATCAAAACTCATTATTACTACTTAAAATAAATCCATTCTATTTTCTTATTCTAAATCCATTTGTCAATTTACTGTAGAATCAGGATTAAAGATTATAAATTAAAATTATCAATGCAATAATAAACATATCCACAAAAATAAGACCTCCAAATAACAATTAAAAGCAATAAAATTACATAGACAAAATACAATTTCTTCCTACAACTTATAAGTAGTTAGACATTCACAGCTGAAAAAACTCAAGCTTAAACAAAATAACAATTGCTTCAATATTTCTATTAGTCATGCCTTTTAGCAAATCCAAATACAGTTTTGTATTTGCAAAAAGAAAAAACAACTCAAATGATTACATGATGAGTATTTGTTCTTTTATAAAAACCATAAATTATCCAACAATAATCTCTGGTAATAATTTCTAACATTTTTATACTGATAGCTTACAGGATACATCCTTTCAGATTATAAATGTATTATTATTAACTCTTTAATATAATTCTTAATAGAAATGTTTAAGATTATGCATAGTTTAGAAGTAGTAAACCCGGATGTATTTTTTACTAGAAGGGGGTACAAGGGGCTGAGAGGCCACACATATATGGTAGAAGCAAATAGAAGTTGATTGTTTTTTAGCAATAGGGTGGTGGGAGTTTGGAATAGATTACCGGAATATGTAGTGCTATCAACAGATGTAAATGATTTTAAGAAGACTTATGATGTTTATTACACCACCGCAAAGGCCCTAGATGTTGTGTAGATATGATTGTTATGATGTGTGCTTGTATATACAAATTGTATACTTTTTTTTTTACACTGAAAGTGTACAGGAAAAAATTTATAGCAAACTGAGCACATTTCTTCTTTTTCATGTATGAGCACAAAACATTAGACATTCCCCAAAAAAGGCTTATAAAGGGAGAGGAAAAGATGGTATGTGGGTAAGTGTGTGTAGAACGGAAACTAACTTAAGAATAAAGCCACGAAAACAATTATAGCAAACTAGGCACAGAAGAAAATCAAAAAGTATATGGACAAGATATTTCCTGTACCACAAATATATAAATTATAATAAGCCTGAATTATAATGACCATATTTGGAAGCAAATAAAAATCTAAAAGCTGACAAAAGTAACAGCTGGTTATTCACTCAATAGAAATTGTCAAGTGACCAACGTCTTTTGGCTGCATGCCGTGTTGAGGGTGATCATTTAAAATATGGGAAATAGGGGTGATCAATGAATAAGTTACTTCTCTCACCTTTTGTTGGACAGAGATCACTAAAAAAAGTCTGAATTTTCAAAAAACAAGTGTGAATGCTGTCAGACACAAACTAAGGGATCAGTTTAGCATAAGCTTACATTGCAAATTGAACCTCTCAAAAACATCTTTTTTTTAAAAGTTTTTTCTAAACATAAGGAATAAATTACGTCGGAGCATCTCTTCATCAATGGTGGATATGGCTTGGCAGATTCTTTGCTTGAGACCGTCAAGGTCTTGAATGTTCATGTGATAGACAATGTCTTTAACATAACCCCACAAAAATAAATCAATAGGAGTTACATCAGGTGACCTAAGCAGCCAAGGAATCAGTCCATTCCTTCCGATCTGAGAGTTAGAGAATATTTCATTGGGAAATTTGCCCCCAGTGAAGTGGCACACCATCCTGCTGGAAAACAATTGTTAGTTTCAGGTCAACCAACTGCGGTACCACAAATTCTTTCAAAACAGGTCAATGACTTGGTTGAACATGATTCCACACATTGACTTTTGGGGCTATCCCTCAGCAGTTCCCTTGTTTTGTGTGGATTTTCCAACCCCCAAATCCTGACGGTGTGCCTGTTCAGAAATCCTGATACAAGGAATGTTGTCAATGAAACTGACTGGAAATTGAATATAATTTAGATATGCTACATGCGACCAATAGCACCCATGTAGAAGTGTACTATTATTTGTAAAAAAAAAATGTATTACTTTGTCTTTATTCTGCAACAAACCCTGTACAAATATCTTAATATTTGTTTTTTTAATAAATTTGTGGTACAGATAATTTATAGACACCCTGTACATGTTGTCAAACATGATATCCTTACTAAAACATTTGAAATATTACTTGACTCCATACAAAGAATAATACCTTCTATAAACAAGTAAATGCCAATATCAACTGTGAGTCATAGTCATTAATTATACTTAATAATGAATGTTTTGTGAAGACTGAGATTAACAAATCCATTTCTAACAAATGATCTGATTCCTTGAGCACTTTCTATTGGCATCTCTTAAAAAAATAATTAACATGGATTTCTTAGATTTTGCACTGAGTACTTCTACAGGGAAGGTGGGAGTGGCTTAACGGCTAACAGCACAAAAAATGGAATCAGTGAACTGAGTTCAGATTCCAGCTGAGACAGTTATGTTCATTTGTACTAAGAAGGCTCTTGGAAAAGGCATAGATCCATTTCTCCCACCTGCTATGAGTAAGTGGCAAGACAGACTAGGCTTTACAGCCTTGGTCTCCCACCAGCTATGGATAAATAGTAGGGTCTCTCTAGCCTTGATTTGGCAACCAGTATAAGAAATGGACAATTCTGATTCCAAACTAGACTTAGGGCAGACTGGCTTCACTTCTTCCAATAGGTCAGATGAGAGAGTATTCCTTGCTGCTGGTACCATGTAACCCAATACAACCTGTTGCATTACTTGGAGAGGAGATGGGCACCCATTGCCCTGAGAAATGCTATGAAGGTGAAGTAATTAGCATGGCACCACAATGAAACTGGAACTTCTACAACTGGTTTTAAATACAGTGTGCATGTCATGGCTTATTCATTTAAAACCATTAATCCTCTACAGTTTAATGCTGAAAAACATACAATATAGCTTATATTGCAATGAAATTTTTCATTTTGGTATTTCTCATTTTGTTTTGAAACCTTTGAGTCAAAATATTTTTGAAAACGTTTTGGGATTTTTATCAATCCCACACGATGGTATTTTTATCAATCCCAATTATCAGGATCATCATTATTAAAAGAAATAGTAAACTCAATGACACAGGAATTCTGCAAGCTTAACCATTGCTTTACTTTTCTCAACTAGTTATAGGGTTTCTTTTGGTTCATGCAAGTTTGAATAGTCACTTTTACAATGTTTTTATGCTTTTTTACCAGATATTTATTAGGTGTGTGCTAAAGTTTCCAGTTTTCAACTGTGCATTCAGTCTCTGGTTTATAAAAAGTGTGCTGGAAACTTTTGCACACACCTAATAATTACTGTACTTTCCAGCCTCAAGGATGCTCCAGCCTCAAGGATGCACTCTAATTTTGACATGCAAAATTTTGAAAAAAATAAAAATTAGGATAGGATAGGCATATGAAAAAAGTAACCTCCAGCCTGTAGTTGAAAAAAAAACAGCATCCTTGACACCTGAAAATATGGTATGTGTGTGTGTGTGTGCCCCCGCCCCCACAACACACCAATGCTATTTGAAAGAAAATAAAAATAAATATAAGTGACCAATCCAAACAATTACAAACCTTTAAAAACAAACCCAACCCAGCATTTGCAAGTTAATTTCATCCTAATAAATAAATAAATTCATATAAACTAAAATAAAATATATATTTGTATAATTTATTCCATACATAAAAGAAATAATCTTGTATTTTATTGGTGTGTTGCATAGGCTAAATTTATCTTTTCTTTGAATTACATTTTAACAATACAGTCCACAAAGGTATTACTGGGGGTCTATGAGATGGTTGAGTAGGCAAACCTTTCAAAAGCCTGGAGTCTGTGAGCTTATTGGGTAGGCAGACCTTTCAAAAGCCTTGGTTCTATGGGAAAATTCATTTAAATAAAATAAATTTGAAAAAGCTGTTTACAGTTATTACTAACACTGAGGGTCACATCAATAGTAGACATTTTAATACTCAATACATTCACATTTTACAAATCTGTGGAAATTCAAATAACTTTTATAAAACTTTCTGTGTTTATTTCATCTGTTATTAAACTTAGATTGCCTGATAATAAAATTTATGGAAAATATTTTTCCTTTAATGTAAATACCCTCAGCCTTAAACAATTTTCAACAAAACCATTTTTAAATATTCTAAAATTCCTTAAAGAAACAAATTTGTTTACTTTCTTTGCAAAGAGATCAACTGACAAATAGTATAGATGCCTTACATTGGAAAAATGAAAACTGCAAAATAAAGTACAATATCACTTTATTGAGCAACTTTTCAGTTTTATTTGCTAAATTATACTTTAGACTTATGACATAGAAAGAATAAATATTTACATGAATAATTTTTAATAGAGATTCTCAAGAAATTAATCAAAATTGCCAAACTCCAGTCCAAGTCGGAGGCTGGAGTTGACTTTGTTTTCCCACTAGAACAACAAGAACAAGAACAATCCTCACCTAATTTAGGGGAGTAAACTCTTCACTGTTTGTCTGTCCCATCACGTTAAACCAAACCGATATATAAAATTAACAATTCCTTACCATGATTTGAAATCATGACCAAGTGATCGGTAGGCAGCTCTCTCACCAACTGAGCCAAACTGACAAGTTTACATATCTACGAAAATTTTATACAATACAAAAGTTGCAGTAAATCATCTTCAGTTGGAATAGAAGTAGGAGAGGAGTTTGACTCTGCGGCAGCCAGGCTTGTTCTTGTTTTATTCTTCAAGCTAGCATACACAAAAAATGTTCCAGAATGCATAAAAAAACATCAGTATCAACCAAGGCATGAAAATTTAGAGTAGTCAAAGTGTTCTCATTCACTGAGGCAATAAAAATGTTATATGATTGAAGAAACTTGCAAAAGTTGATTCATCCATGAAAGCCTAATTCTAAGACCATAGAACAAAATACAATTCCATAGTAGATGCAAGATATACTGGAGAAGTTTTCACAATCCTATCAAATACAGAGTAGTTTGAAGTGACATATGTCAGCACACACTTTAAAACCAACACCTCTTTGATAAGTGAAAGACCCAACAGTGAAAAAACAAGGTTTCCCTGGTATTTAAACCAAAACCTTTTGAATATTTTTTTTTCAAAATTTATTTGTTTGAGTAATATTGTTAAATTAACTATTTTTGATTGAATCATTTTCAATACAGTTTACCTCTGCCAATGAAGTTGTTTGTCCACACAATATCTCCAAAAGTTCTCAATGAATTTCAATGACATTTTATGGAGGGGTGGGCCATGGGCTAAGGAGGAATTGATTAAATTGAAATGTATGAAAACAAAAATGAAAAAATAACTTTCAATCGAAAGAAAGTTTCTGGATATATCCCAAAATTGAACCAATTCTTCATTACCCCATGACCAACCCTTCCACAAAGTTTCATTGAAATTTATTGAGAGATTTTGGAGATATTGTGTGGTTTGGACATATAGCTACGATGCAGGGGATGTAGCTGTACATGGATCTTTCCAAAAACTTAATCACTTCTTCCGTAGCTTTGTTGACAGAGGTAAAATGAAGTGATATTAATAAAAAAAAATGTCAAATGATTAAAGATTAGAACATTTTATTCGGTTTTCAAAAAACCCACTTCAAACTGAAATTAATCACACAAGTAATAGTCATTATAATAGTGATAATAATACAGGTCTGGTTAGTCACATGACCAATATCATTTAGCAGCATACTGTGTTGGGGGTGATCAATTGAAAAATTGGAAAAAGGGATGATCAAGTTACTTCTCTCGCCTTTTGTTGGCAGTGATCTCTAAGAAAGTCTGAATTTTCAAAAAACAAGTGTGAATACTGATGGACACAAACTGATCAATCTAGCATAAACTTACAATGTAAATTGAACCCCCACTGAAAAACCGGGAGATTTTAAAAAACAAATAAAACGTTTTTCTAGACATAATAAGGAGTAAATGTTTAAACTTTCAGCCCTCTAGCTCCATTGGTGTATCCTGTACACGTGATACATAGCCAGCCAGACCAACTTAAAAACTGAAGAAACCTATGTTGACAGTTGTGGTGACAGTTTTGGTTGACTGTTTCTAATAAATAATTATCTCTTGAAATGAGACAACAATTATTCTAATGAAAGGCCAAGAACTCGAGCAATCAGAATAATTGTTCATGCTCATTTGAAAACATTATTCTGAACTCAGAGTAGATTTGACATTTAATTGAAATTACACACATCAGTTTGTGAAGGAGAAGAGCAGTTTATAAAGCAGAATTCTGTTTTAAGGAGCTGAAAGAATTATTTATATATGAACAGAACAATGTATAAACCTAAAATGGTATGGCATGAAGACGTTTCCAAGCAAGACCATTCTCTAAACATTAACTTCTGTATTTAATGATAATAAACGCAAGAATTCAATAGTGTTCACTGTTCAGTGAGCATACGTCAAACAAAACTATCACTTTGTACTAATATCCAAAAGGACCAATTTAGCATAAACTTACATTGTAAATTGACCCCCCCCCCCGCTAAAAACCGGGGGGGAGTTTTTTCTATACATAATAAGGAGTAAATTTGGATTTTAAGCCATCTAGCTCCACATACATAGAATAATCAGCCAGCCAGACTCACTTGAAAACTGAAGAAACCTATGTTGACAGTTTGAGTAACAGTTTTGGTTGATGGTTTCTAACTCTTCAGCCTACGAAAGGGTTAAAGAAAATATGAATAACTTTTACAAACAGTATGATACATTTAATATTTCACCTAGGAACCATCGGTCAATTTTTGCATGTAGAGGAAGTTCAATCCATACTGAGTGTCCCACTATTGTGTCCATGAGCCAGGTAAATATCTAGTAGTGCTTTGCTGTAGACCAATGATTAGCAAGCTAGTTTTGTAGAAGACTGCTTTTAGAGGGAGTGCCATACTGTACATAAGGTTGCAAACAAACATGTACATAAGACAAAAAGACAAGACTTTATGACAGTGATCATTCTTCCTAATGTTTTGAGGTAATAAAATACATCTCAATCTGATACACTGCGACAATAGTGAGGCACCTAATGAAGACTGAACCCATTTCACTAGAAATAGTCAGGTGCGATTTATTGGAAGAAACCAACTTTGGCACAAAGCCAGATTATTGGAGCACCCAGTAAGGATTGAACTTGCTACCAATGGCTTACATGACTAAGACTAACCATCGCTCTACAGTAAACACACTACTAAATCATTGTTTTGTATGTTACAAATAATAATGTTAAATTTATTTCTGGTAAATAACTTATTATTAAAAAATATTTTATACAAAATATAGGAATATATTCAAAATTATATTCTTAAAACTTGCTAATAAAAAAATTATAATGTTAAATTAACATTTATTAACTGATATAGTTTGGCAGTGAAATAAGTTTTCTTAAACAAGTTCATCAAATAGTACTTGGTTTTTGAGACAATGAAATGTAATTTTCCCACACATTTTATCTGTAAATGATATGTACATACCTAATTCAATACTTATAAAAGACAGGTCTGGTTAGTCAATCAATAGAAACCGTCATGTTACCAATGTCTTTTGGCAGCATGCCATGTTGGGGTGATCAATTAAAAAATTTGAAAAAGAGGTGATCAATGAATAAGTTACGTCTCTCATCTTTCGTTTGGCAGTGATCACTAAAAAAGTCTGAATTTTCAAAAAACAAGCGTGAACACTGCTGGACACAAACTAAGAGATCAATTTAGCATAAACTTACATTGCAAATTGAACCCCCCCCCCACGAAAACCTATTTAGGGGAGGAATTTTTTTAAAAATAATAAGGAGTAAATGTTTAGATTTTCAGCCCTCTAGCTCTACTGCTGCAGCCTGTATGCATGATACATAAATAGCCAGCCAGTCAGCCAGCTAGATGAACCAACTTAAAAACTGAAGAAACCTATGTTGGCAGTTTTGGTTGATGATTTCTAATACTTAAACATGTGAAAAATAGAAAGAATTGAATAGGTATTTTAAAAAAACAAAAAAACTTACATATTAAGCTGATAAAAGGGACTTAAACTAGATATATGTAATCCAATATATTATACCTTGAGTGTTCCCTCTCTGCAAGTGTATAAATCCAATGTTTAGGTCCTTTTATATCCGCAATTGAAATTTTTTTAAATTGTAAAATCTGAAAAAGAATGAATAAAATTTCTTATTAACATTGTTACTCAAGAAAATCTTTAAATAAAAGGAAAAATATAGCAATATTTTTTTTTTAAATCAAAAGAATTCAGGGATTTATCTCTTCTTAATTTGGCTTGCTTACAAATTTATGCACAAACAAATGTACAAAATTGAGGCACTTATATAGACAATATCATTTAATACATAAAAAATTCTCACTGATAAGTAAATGTTACTTTTAAATATCTTATGCATGAGATCTACTGAACTATTATGCTAAATGGGGATCAATAACAACATCTCACCTGAAAGAAGAAAAATTGGTTTATAAAAGCATGGTAAAACAAAACATTCCAAATATTTGAATTTCCTATTAAGTAAATTAAGGATAGTAAATCAACAGCCAATGAAAAAGGTTTGTTTCTCTTAGTTCACTATTCATTCATGTTACCTCAGAGTTTAAGAGGCAGTAGCCACATAAAAAAAATAGGTCATTCATTCACAAACTATTGTCTGAATAGAAAAAAAAGAGATAAAACAGATAAACTTTATCATTGAATATGTTCCCAAAGATTTACTTTAATATATGCTAACTTTCAATCAGATAAATGACTATGAGGGTGGCAACAATAAATCCACAGCCTGACACGTAGTTATTAGCTGAATTTTGATGTATGTGATCAATATTCACTACTGAATTAAGTGCATTGATAAGGAAGGAGATTATGTTGAAAAATAAATATTTCTTGTGTAAAATAATGCTTTTTACCTCATTGGGCTATGAGCTTATTGATTTACCTATGTAGAAAGTAAATATAGAAATCAAAGCAATAAGTAAAATTATAAATCTAAGCCTTTTAGATTACTGTTTTATACTAAAGACATATTTCCCAGCTTCGAAGATGCTATTTTTCTTCTCAAAATAAGTCTCAAAAATTTACCCTGTATCCTACAGGTCAAAGGTTATTTTTTTTCATAGGTCTATCCTATTTTTAGTCTTTAATTTTTCAAAGTTTTGAAAGTCAAATTTGAGATGCGTTCTTTGAGGCCGGAGCATTACCAATGCTTGAAAATACGAACATGACTACAACAGGAAAAGGTTCTTTGCATTGAAATTATTTTTTTCCTCTCTATTTGTGATTGGACTGTTAAGTTTGTAGGTGCATATATCAGCAGATAGCTGATTACCTATACTATATGAACCTTCGGTTTCTCACTAAAACTACATGGTCTATTGACCAGATATTTGGCATGTATACTCACAAAACATCAACTTGTGACATAGGCTATGTGAGGCTGACCTCAGAGGTCATTTCTTTTGAATCTCTGGTTTTAAACATTGAAAATAAATAATTTTTATATAAGAATTTTTTTCAATTATTCTTCTTATGAATGACACACAGATCTTTTACAATAAAACCAATTTTTATACAAGTTTTAGTGTTTTTTCATCACATTTTGCTTTTTTGTCAATGAAACAATTGTGTAGCAGTAGTAAAAGTATAACCACAACACACACCTTTTTCTTTTTCTCAATGACAAGATTTAGCATAAATCAGATCATTGAGAGGCGAGGGGAGTAGGGAAGTGAAGTAAAGATATATTTGGACACATGGCTGTGTTACTACTACCACTACTACTAAAAAAGGTCATTTTTATATAATAAAATTGAAAGTAATTATTCTATTCTTTATTTTTTATTAGATGAAGTATTGTAAACCATTATTATTAATTTTTGACAACTATTTGCCTTTTTTTTATCACAATTTAACTAAGGCCATCAATCCACGACAGCTCAGATCGGAAGTAAAGAATTAGCTCTCTGTGTAAATAATCGTTTTTTCATTTGTTGTGTTGTATAAGAAGATATAAATTAAAGAACATATTTTCAATGCGTTGTCAATTTTGAGGTTGCAACACCAGGTATCCCTGCTAGTAATTTATAAATATATGAATGTCCATGTAATATTAAGAAAACAAAACATAAAAGAATTAGATTTAGATTAACAATTCCAGGATCAAAACAACTACATTTTACAACAGAGAGTTTTGCTGCTATTGCCTAGGTATGTAATGAAAATGGTTTATCTGAGTACCCACTCACTCACTGCCTTCTCTGTCAACCATTGTGGCATGCTAATGACAAAACATCTGACAGAGCAGAGAGGAAAGTGGATTCATGCCTTTCTCAAGAGTTTTAATACAAAGTTTACGTAAACAGCTTCAGTCAGAATTCAAACTCAGTTTGCCAATTTTTTTTTCTATATACAGTGCATGGAATTCACCAATCAGGCTCATCAATGAAATAAGGACTACTGCTTCAGTACACAGAGGAAGCCGTTTATTATAATCAGGAATAATGTTATCAAACAGTTATGTTATCAAAGTCAGTCAGTCCCAAACACTTTTTATTGTGAAGTTTATGACAATGAATTTAATAACATAACAATGAAATTATAATAATGAATGTAAATTTATAACAATGAATGTAAATTGTTTCATTTTTATATCCTTATGTTTTCATGTTATCAGCTAGTTATTGTTTTCTAAAAGACCTTGTCCCAAAATGATCACAATGAGCGGCTTTCTCAATATATATCCTTTGCTTAATGTTATCAGCCGGTTATTGTTATCTAAAAGACCCTGTCCCAAAGTAATCACAATGTGGCTTCCTCTGTATTTCAAATATAAGTCAACACAGCTTAGCAGAAATTTTTTTTTTAATTATTTTGCACACCTTTATATAGAAAAAAATTTCCTTCAAAAAAATAAAACAATATTAGAAATTTTTTTTTAAAAACTTAATCTAAACTGGATGTTTTTCTAGTATTTAAATAAGCATATAGACTTTATTAAACATTTTAGAACATTTTAAAACATTTTATTTTAGTGTGAAAAAGAAGTATACAATTTGTATATACAAGCACGCATCATAACAATCCTATTACAAATATCTAGGGCCTTAAACCTTTTGCGGTGGTGTAATAAACATCATAATTCTTCTTAAAATCATTTGCATCTATAGATAGCACTACATATTCCGGTAATCTATTCCAAAGTCCCACCACTCTATTGCTAAAAAAGAATTTTCTAATATTCAATCTACTATTTGCTTCTACCATATATGTGTGGCTTCTCAGTCCCTTGTACCCCTTCTAGTAAAAAATACATCAGGGTTTACTACTTCTAAACCATGCAAAATCTTGAACATTTCTATTAAGTCTCCCCGATCTCTCCTATTTTTTAATGATGTTAATCCTAACACTTTTAGCCTATCCTCATACTTTTTAATTCCGGTATTAACTTAGTTGCAACTTTCTTGTGTAAATGTTGTTGCAAGAGTTACTTAACATTTTGAGTGATGCAGTAGATTAATGCAGTCACTTTTAAAACAAATGAGTATATAAAAAAATAAGAATAAAATATGTTTTCTCATCAAAATTAAACAATTTAGAAAAAATGGATATTTCTAACAGAGGGTGATATATATATATATATCATCATCATCATCATCATC
>VCCN01003571.1:2583950-2596130 GCA_006491835.1 Architeuthis dux | reverse complement strand
GTTGATCACGTGATGCTTTCTATTGAGTGACTAACCAGACACGTTCTATACAGAATCTAAAATAAAGTAACCATACTAATTAATGAATTAAACTCTCTCTGACTATTTTATGCCACCAGCAGGTTTCATTCTTAATCTGTTATATAGTCCCTGATTAATCAGGTTAGCAAAATATGGACTCCTCTGTCCCAGCTTCTGCATACCTCTCTAGATTTTATCAATTTTATAAGGTCTGTCTTAATGATAAGATAGCCTACCATTTGTCAATGGTGCTTTAGTCCCCTTAAAAGTACTCCCCATGGGACCTAAAACATTTATCCCAACATACCTTCCACTTTTCAAAACAGTCTGTAAAGTCCTCTTTTGTGATTGCCATCACCAGCCTCATCTCATTCTCGTTAATCTTGTCCACTGTTTGAAATCTCCTCTCTTCCAACAGTGAAAAGCCAAAAGTCACAGAGAGCCAAATCTGGACTGTAGGGGGCTGACAGACTTGGTTGATGCAATGTTTTGCAAAAACATCCTGCACAAGACGTGAAGAATCTACTTGCTCGCTCATTGTGAATGCGACAGTCACACAGTACACAAGCTTGCTCAATGGTGTCTCACTGCTGACTGAGTAACCCCACTGAAGATGTCTGTTCATGCATGCGCAATGAAGTTCCCTCTGATTGGTTGCCAAGTAATATCAAGGCGTGCAGCCTTGATGTTACTTGACAACCAATCAGAGGGAACTTGATGTTACTTGGCAACCAATCAGAGGGAACTGGTTCTCGAAATATTGAAAACGGCTAGATACTTTCCAGATAGACCTAATACAAGTTATGATATGCGAGACCTTGGCCTTTTATAGGTAATCAACTCTCAAAATTCATATTTTTGACTGATATTAACAATGAAGTGTGTGGAGTGAATAGGGTGTTAATGACATCCAACTCTAGATCGATAGTTCCAAAGAGCAGGTAGCATGCAGCAGAAGAACTCTTAGTTAAACTATCTTGCCAAACACAATTAAAGATATGTAACAATTCTATGACATGAGTGGCCTCTTAATGGTTAGAGTCTCTAATCCTGAATTTTCAAGTGGCCGATAATGCACATGCGCCAGTTGTTGCAGTTTGAAATTTGAAGTGGCTGATAAGGCTCAAGTGGGAGAATGGGAAATTTAATCTTGATTGAGCCTGACAAGACAATGAAAGCAAAACCCGATATATATTGGGCGATTCAGTCAACAAAAAAAAAAATGCTGCAGAGATAGTAACAGAAAATAGGAGTGGAAACAGATACACCTAGGTTTGAACTGGCACCCACACATTTTCGCATCACTTGCCATCTATACATCTCGGGATCATTCATCCTCTACACATCTTGTGTTCATCCCAAACATCCGTCTCATGATTGTAAACAAGGGGTTCCTCTCATCAGTAACCATAAAGAATAAACGAGAAATATTTGTCTATATGGCGTGGCTTTTGCCTTATTGTTACCAGTTCCACAGGTCTTACAACGTGCAATTTTTTATTTTGCAGCTGCATCTGGCCCCACAGGGAATCCCCAAGATGTGGTCTCCAAAGAAAGTTGGTAATGCAACAGGTAGCTATAGGGACAAGATAGATGACAGTATACAAGGTCAAAAGGATTGGGTTGACCAAAGAGTTCATTCTGTTTTTGTTGTTGGTATTAGGAGTATTTATTTTTAACTAACCTCATCCAAAAAGATTTCTTTTGATTGTATCGTGACAGCTGTTATATCAACATGCATTTTCTGAAAAATTTGCCAAAATTGGCATATTTTTGTTTATTGATTCTAACATTGAAGATAGAAGAAAGTGAGCAACATTTTTGACATTTTTAGGTCAACAGCAATCAAATCAAGACATTAATTGAGAATAATCAATGTTGTACAATGTGAGAGATAATCACCTTAGTCAAAATATTCAAATGAAGCACTGAAAATCATTTGCACCAGCTTGGTTATGTTAGTCGCTTTCATGTGTGGCTTCCAAATAAGTTAAACCAATTACAATGGGCAATGAAAAGTGGATACTTTCCAACAATTTGGAACACAAGAGATTGTGGGGAAAGTGAAATGAACCACCACTAGCCATACCAGAGGCTGATCTTCATCCAAACAAGGTGATGCTGTTATGGTGGAATTGGAAGGGAGTCTCTGCTATGAGCCACTTTTAGAGAAGCAAATGATTGATTCGAGCAAGTACTACTTCCAATTAGACCAATTGAAGGCAGCTAGCAATGAAAAGCATTCAGAATTAGTTAAAAGAAAAGCCTAATATTCCATCAGGATAATGTTAGATCATATGTTTCTCTGGTGACCAAAAATTGTTACAGCTTGGCAGAGAAGTTTTGACTAATCTGCCATATTCACCAGTATTGCACCTTTGGATCACCATTTATTCCAGTCTTTACAGAATTTTCTTAATGAAAAAAATTTCAATTCATTGGAAGACTGCCAAAAGCAACTAGAGCAGGTCTTTGCTCAGAAAGATAAAAAAAAGTTCTGGGGGGATGGAATTTAGGAATTATAAAGTTGCATGAAATATGGCAGAAGATAATGTTTTTTTCTGTCTGAATTTTTTAGATGAGGGATCATCAATATGTATAGATTTTTTCTTCGGACTGTTGTCCTCATCTTGGTTCATCTTTTGAACACAACACATTGTTTCAATCGTTGTACCATACAGCCTTCTTCAGATGGGTGTCATAAATGGGGAGAGTTCAGAATGCTGGGACAAGGGGCCCACATCTAAGCGTGGGGGAAGAAATAAAGTTAATATCAAAAATAAAACAATTTGTCTTCTATTTTTACCTATTGAACTGAACAAACTTTTCACATTACCCACTAGTTAAACTGGCAGATGAACTAAGACAAAAATCATCAATGACAGGCAATTGTGACATCAAAGTGGCACATCCAAGCAAACCAGAAACATGAGAGGTTTTGGCAGAAGAACTAGAGAGCTATTATGGATTTAGCCAAGATAAAAGGTGGTGTGACCTGGATACAAGTTTAGTAGTGAGACCCTAAAAAGAAGTGCGGTCCCTCCCACAGGGATAGTTGTATTGCTTTATTTTCACACTGCATACTCCAATGACTGTGGTCCCAAATTACCTAACCCTACTACTGTACAACACGAATGTCGGCAACGTTAGAGTATGAGATTCGAAAATAAAGCAATACTACTAGCTCTGTAGCAGGGAGCGCACTTCTTTTTAGGGACCGCACTACCTAACTTGTACCGTGATTACTTATGTCCAACATCTTTAACGTTGAAAAGACAAGACACACATTTTGTATTCTACACTCTCTACACAAATTTTACATGCAACTGAATTTATAATATCTGTGATGAATTATTTGATTCCGTTTTCTCTTTGAATCCCATCTACAAAGCAAAAATGAATACTTTTTGTTAACAAAAACATTACCGTATTTCCCGGCGTCGATTTTTGACTTGCAAAACTTTGAGGGGAAAAAAAAGAATAGAAATAGGATAAGCCAATGAAAAAAAGTAACCGTCAGCCTGTGGGATGCAGGGTAATGTTTTAGACCTATTTCGGGGGGAAATAAGGTCTTCGACGCAGGGAAATACGGTACTTATACCTGAAATTTATAATGGTCAACTATGAATTTTCCCACAAAAATAGAATGATTTCCAAATTTTGACCAGTGTTATTCTATAGTGGACAGAATACAAAGTTTGAACAATTTTCCATCCTATATTCTTCTTCCCATAATTGTTAACTTGTTTAATGTTTATAAATAAATTCACATCTCCATCTCAGACATGAGAGATTTTTAGTTATGTAACCAGGGGATAGATGAGGGGGGCGTAGAGCGATTTATAATCGATGGGGCCCCAAAAGATTTATTAGTTCACCTACTGCATTTCTACTAACATTATACAATAACAAATTTCAGTAAATGTTGGAGGGTGCCCCACGATCCACAAGGAGCTAAATCTCCAGCTACGCCTCTGTATGTTACTGAGACAGTGAACTGGCGGCGCCAGCGTTTTGTACCACCCCGGGCAAGGTTCGGCCAGAAAACTATGAGCACGGGCAAAGTTTTTATATAATTAATTTGGTATGCTACTCCAATATCGCCTAAATTTTAACTAAATTCAATTTTAGTAATAATGAATTGTTAGGGAACATAAATATCAGTACTTCTATTCTTTTAAATTTGATTTTTTTTTAAAAGAATTTAAACATTTTTACATAACTTATTATTACTTTTTACAATAAATCTTATTAAATTTTGCGAACGCTTGCCCAGGCCTGGCACTGCACTGAGACACTGATTATTAGAAATTACAAATGTAAGGTGCAACTTAAAATTCACCAAAGAAAGAGCCTTTGAAACCAAAAAGAAACTTTGTGTTGGGTTATTTACCAGCAGTTACATTAAAATTATTTAAATTTATCTGAGTTATTTTACTTTTAGTCCTCAATCATCAGGTGACATTGTATATCTGTTTTATGCTTATGGCTGACCAAAACTGTTTAATGCCAAGTGAATTACAAACATCAAGTCAAGTCATCCCAAGCGACAAGTGCAAGCCTAGTATTATAGATTGTGATCAAAAGAACACGACTAATAATAGTTTAGTTCAGATATTTTTCAGTTGAAATGAATAAATGTGTTTTGTTTATTAACTTTGAACTTTGTCTTAAATTCTGCAATACGTTTTTTAACCAAGTTTAAAATAGCCTCAACCGTCAATAAATATTTCTTTAATTACTGATGAAAAAAAATTGAGCATTACGATTATTATCAAGTTAATCCACTACCCAGCATTAAAGTAGCTTCAAAATCATTTCATTGGAATGTTAAAAGCGAATATTCTTAAAAAAAAATATTTAGAAATTATGTCAGAATTGTCTCGTCTGTGATTAGTGCTTTTTTTTTCTTCTTCTTCATCATCATCAGGGCCCTTCCAAAGCTAAAAATGAAAATAATTGTATGAGTTTACGAGGCTCATGCCTTATCTACAGGCATTAGCACAAAATATAGTTGCAGATATAAACCGACCAACTGCTACCGTTCATTGAGTTTTTACAACAACACGGCTCGTCGGCTAGCCATAATGTAATAATAACAGAATAGCTAGAAAATCCTCCCCCTATCTTTTAGCAGACAAGTACTTGGTGCCACAAAAATATTTGACACTCCCCACCACCCGTAATTCCATGACAAATCACATGTGTGTGTGTGTGTGTGCCAGTTTATGAATGCCATCAACATTCAACAGCAGTGGCAAATGATTATGGTAAGTGAAAAACGGAACAGCAGCAACAAAACTTACACTCCAGTAGTAGTACAAATATTTCGCAGACTCATATACAAACAATTTTTTTAAATCCATGGCTCTCTAACCATTTTAACACCACACAAACAAGGAAATCTCTTTAAATTACAACCATTTACGTTCAATAAAAATACATTGTCTGGGTGAGAGGAGTGTGTAAAACAAAAAAGTAAAGTAAAAACCAACCATTCATTCTCTCCAAATAATTATTTTTAGTTTCAGGCAATAAAAACATACAATAGTCATGCTAGTAGTAATAAAAGCCATTTATTGTTACGACGTGCACGGTTACACACTGTTTGACGTATCTGTACCCACTTTAACCCATATCAAATGTAATAATAATAATAATCAGTGTGCATGTGAAAACGATTTACTGCTTCTTGCGAAAAACATCTCTCTCTGTTCATGGTATAAATTCATTGTTTCACTTTTCTTCCCTTTCTTTATGTTAGGATTTTCCCACGTTTGACAATGTAACATGTGAATTAGACCGCTATTATAACTACTACTAAAAACTACTACTGCCGAGTACCGAGATTTTTTCTTAATGATATGCATTAATTATACATTAAAGATTACTTAGTAGTTAAATTTTCTTTTAATATCTGGAATGTGAGATCACTGTGAGTGGTCATCAATAAATGATGCACATTGATTGAGAGAGTTGTTTGACTTGACGGTATCACAAAGCAAGAGCATTTATGCGAAAATCAATTCAACACGCGATTATATCCATAGTACTTTTTTTGTTTAAATTCATAGTAATGAAAAACACATGGAACCACATGAACATTTTTACGAGTAAAAATGATGCACATATTTGTGCTTGTATTTCGCCTGTGTTTAAGTTATTTACTTCACAAATTTTGTAAATGAAAAGAATAGGATTAGGAAACTCTTTTAAAATGAATAAAGGCAATATCCTGCAGCAACAGGATATGTATAATTAATGTTATCATCAAACGGCTTTAAATAGCCGGAAAGCATCATCCACTAGTAACTCAACTTACTGGAAGGAAGGAAGATAGATCGTCAACATCATGCGCTATTCTTTTCACACAATAGTTTATAATATAAATCAAACATTAATTGCTAGACAAAAGAAAAGCAATCGTTTATAGAAAAAAAGATAGCAAAGGCAATATAATAAAGTTTTAAAGAAAGATATCCTATCTAGAATTGTCTTAAAATTATAAGCATATTATTTTTAACGTTTTCTTCTCTTGAAGACCTTCCTATCCTTAATCTGCAACCTAAATATTTTGAAATGATGTCACACTGCATCGCAGACAAACTAAAGATATCATTAGAATATTCAAATACTCTTAATTTCTATTAATTACTTTTTTAATCGAAAAAGTGTAAAATGAACGTCATTCATTATAAATTCATAAAAAAGATATACATTTTTTCAAAAACCATAATTTCATTAACGACACAAATAATGTGCATATTCCTGATATAAATCACAAATTCTTATGAAAAATACTAATTATTGCTAACCAAACTGCTATTCATTAATATTTTGCAAAACGTTCAATTAGTGTATTGACTTTTAAAAGATATTATTCATCATAATTGTTTTGTTAATTATTAACTGATAAATGATCATAAATGCAATAAAATTCATAAAGATTTTTTAAAAACTTTAACATCTGCATTATTAAAATGAAAATACAAGAATAATATTCAATTATTTTTGTTATATCTATTGTTAAATAAATTGCAAAATGAAAAAATGATCTGTTGTTTAAATGCATTTTGTGCACTTAAACCAGTGATGCATGTTAAAAAAGAAACGCTGCTTTTCTGAATTTTCAACAGGTCTGACATTTTCAAAATAAAAAATGAATAACTTGACAAAAATCACTATATTGATAGTAATAAATTATTACGATTTAATATCACATTGTGAATCTGTGTACACAGCTGTCAAAAAAATGTTTTAAATCAGTCAAGTACTTCACTTGGGATGAAAAACTTAAGTAGTAACAAAAGAAGTTCGCAAGTGTATCAAATTTTAAGTAATATTTAACATTAACTCCGGAACAATTTTTAAGAGTCATCAATTTTGATTTTAAAAAAGGCAGTTTTTGTGACAAATAATTGTGAACATTAATCATATTTCATTAAAACATTTATATCAGAAAAAAAATTGATATAAAAAAGAGCGTGAATAAGGAAAGGAGGATGAATAAATGGTCATCGGTCATTACATTGATGAATGAAAGCAAACATCAAATATTCAAATTGTAACATTTTCGTGGGTGATTTAAGTTTAATATGATGTAAAAAGTGAATGTTATCAATTCTTTCATGCATACATCTACTTTTCTTTTTTAAATTTCCATATATAAATCGTCAGTATAAGTAGTAGTAATAGTAACCAAACCATAGACTTGACAAGCCGGTGTTTTTTATTTTCCTTGATTATAAAACAAACCCCAACAGAAAAGTTATTTGATTTTTATTGATATTCATCAACAGAATATAATTTAAACTTTTTGAAAAGCATCCAACCCAAAGCTCCATTCGGATTCCTTTTACCATTTCTAAGAATATGATTTTCGGCATTTTTACCCCTGACACATGTCTGCTCTAATTAGAATTACAACGAAAATCAAAGCTGGACGAATTTTCAAAATTAAGAAGCCTTCCCTACCTCACAAAGAAACACTATACATTTTCATCAAATTTTAATTGTTATTAATACAAAAATATGGGAGCAATAACCGAATAAAATATGCAAAATATAGACAAACCCATAAAAATAGCATGATACAGAGTGATAGTGAAAAGTACACAGAGAAAGCAGCATGCTGATGTATATCAAGTGGACACAAAGTGGGGGGTCAATATATAACCTCGCAAGAATCAGAAACTGATCCCCCAGTTGTTAGCAGTCTGTCACAAAAGCTGCAGCCAGTGGGAGAAGACCAGACACCTTAACGCGACAGCAGCCGACATCATGTCTTAGTGATCACTGTTAATAACACCAGATGGTTAAAAAAAAAACTGTCCATTCTTAACTCGATTGACCTCCAAGAAGCCCACTACATAGATATTTTTACTTACCGATGACAAATATGGAAATCCGAGCGAGGTAGCGTATAGATCGCAAGTGATAATAATTTCATTCGACTTTCCCGCTGTGAAACTGGGTCATCTGTTACACGCATGTGCAGTGTGGATTATTGACATTGAGTTCTTAAGCTTCTTCTTCACTTTCTTCACTTCTTTTGTTAGGCAACTTCTTTTTCCCTCACCACAGCATTGCATCCTCTGACTGGATTTTACTGAATACCCATCTTCTACCAAGACTTATCTCTATCCTCCTCCTAGCCTGTACCCACTTATTTTACTTAATTCCGAAACGTAAACGAATTGTACAGCTGCAGTGTATATTCTGCTGCTAGCTTATCTTTCTTTAACTTACTTAAGGTACTAACTACTATACACTAAAAAATCATCTGATAAAAAAAGAGGTCTGCAAAATAAACAAACAAGTAACACTAAAGTAGATTTAGTTTAAAAGTATACGGTATGGTTAAGTTACTTTTAAACGTTATCTATTTGAAACGTAAAATTAAACATCCTTCTTTAAACTGTCTAATTTCATTTGTCATCAATCAAGTCTAGAAACTTATGTGGTTTTTAGTTTTTGAAGCTCACTCAGAAAAATTATTTAAAATATTCACTTAAGTTTTTTTAAAGTTTATTTTTATATACATTTTTATTTGAATCCCAACAATTGCCCCAAAAGACCCAGTTAGTTGCCTGTGCGTGAGTCGTCTTAGCCCTATTGTCATAAAATGTCATTGTTATGACATAAATAATCCATTTCATTGTCAACTTATATTTAGCTCTGTTCGTCTTTCTTGGGATTGCCGGTGTGGGATGAATGATTGTTGATGACGTTTTAATAATTCGAGGAAGATGAGTAGGTGGTAAGAAACTCCTCCTACGAGGATGACATTTCCTCTGTTGACTTCCCAAATTAGAGTTTAAGTTTCCTGAAACTTAATGCATCACTGATTTGAATATATTAAATTAAAGATTATTCTGTGCACCGATATAAATTTGAAATATACTGTACTTTTTTACTTCGATATCAAATTTTAAATACCCTTTTATTTATTATTTTGTAAAATAAAACTTTAAATTGATTTTTATCTCAGTCCGTTTTGACTGAATTTATAATAATTATTTATTGATTAATTTGATTTTTCTTAAATTACTACCAGTGGTCGTAGTGTATGGTAATTAATTAAGTTTTAATGCTTATATTCAGTTGCTGCTACTTCCGAACGACTTGAAAATATTTTGCAATAAAACAAGATCATTATCAGTGGTATAGCATTACTTAAGTGAAAGTTCACTTAATCATCATCATATGAAACAGACTTTTCTTCACTCCCATTTATTTAATTGAATACAACATGAAATAACTTTATTAGCTTTCATTCATACAAAAGACATCATGCAATTTTGAAAAATTAAGTTCAAATACAAAATTTTACTCTAAAAATTTTGAATTAAAAAAATTAAAAGAGCAGTCTGACTGCTTATTTAATTTAATACAACATGAAATAACTTTATTAGCTTTCGTTCATACAAAAGACATCAGGCAATTTTGAAAAATTAAGTTCAAATACAAAATTTTGAATTAAAAAAATTATATATATATATATAAAAGAGCAATGTGTTTTATAGTTTCAGTAGCAGCCATCAGCCCCTCTCCCTTCCTACCCTCTAATTAAACTACCTTACTTTTTTTTCACTTCTCCCTGTCTGTCACACTTATAATATCAGTAGCAGCCATCAGCCGAACCTGATGTTTTACAGTTATGATAACTGTCAGCGAAGCGATGGGTCATGGATAGATTTCAGCAATCAACAAGCATGACTAGGAATTATAGGCCACATAAAATAGACAACATTTTTCACATAATAATCACTCAAAAAATGACAACACAAGCAATTTTTGGATTTATAAAACAAATATTGAAACATTAATGGAATTATTTTTTTCAACCTAATCACCCTATAAGATTCACAATAACCACAAATCACAACTGAAGAAGCAATAGTAATTTTTTTTTTTTTTAAGAAAAGAATTTGATCATTCCATCAGCGTCTGACAATAAATACTGTAAATTGTAGTATACAAGTTGACCTGGCGCATAAGTCCAGGATTTTTTGCTCAAAATTCTGGTTTAGGCCTATACTTTTTTATATATTTTACACTCACCATATAAGTCAACCCCTAGTTAAATCAAATAATATCGTCAACTATATATATAGTTAAGAATATAGTTATAGAATATAGTCAACTTCAATATATAAGATTTTTTGCTCAAAATTCTGGTTATACTTTCTTTATATATTTTACACTCGCCATATATGTCAACTCCTAGTTTAATCAAATAATATATAACTATATAGTTATAGAATATAGTCAACTTCAATATATAAGGTTTTTGGCTCAAAATTCTGGTTATACTTTCTTTATATATTTTACACTCGCCATATAAGTCAACCCCTAGTTTAATCAAATAATATATAGAATATAGTCAACTTCAATATATAAGATTTTTCGCTCAAAATTCTGGTTTAGGCCTATTCTTTTTTATATATATTTTACACTCACCGTATAAGTCAACCCCTAGTTTTCGAAAGATTTTTTAGGCTTAGAAATTCGACTTAAACGCCACAATTTACAGTATGACACTCATTCTGCCGCATTGACTTCAGACTCTCTCAGCCTCTTTTTCTTTACCTACCATCAAGGTGTGCCAATGATAAGATTATACTTAAGTCAATTGGTGATGGACAAGAACACTTAAAGGATTAGACCAATAACTTTCCAAAGGGCAAATATACAAAAGTTATATCAGCTGCCAAGACCGGAATTCAATTAATCAATTTTATTTCTTGAATTGTCATCAACTGTGCCAATTCATGCCTCAAAGATTAATAATAACTTGTTGGACCCATGAAAATTCAAAGGTGCATTTTTAGCAATTTAGAAATAAGCATTTATATATTTTAATAATACATAATAAAGAAATCATTATTTATAGTCTTAAATAGTATCTTATTCATTTATGAATTGTTCTATATCTCTGTCTATGTGCCATATACCTTCAGGACGTGGGTGATCATGGCTATCCACAATTTTAAACTGCATTGCCATGATTGTTCTTGAGAGTGATAGGGGAGTGGTTTCCCGTTGCCTTCTCCACAGTTTTGAATTTAGAGTTGTTCTTTTACTAAACTGGTTGCCTCCTAAGGCTAGAGAGCCCAGTCTGTCCTGCTATCTTACCTATAGCTGAGTGCAGAGAGATAGATTCATGCCTTCAAGTTGTGAATTATAAAATAATGTTTTTTGGCAAGTGTATTCCAACTTTGGCCTTATTCATTGCCATTGGATGGTATACACTGAATTGTAAAATACTGGTTCAATCAAATGTTATATAAAAATTATTTCAGCTAAATTATTTCATTCAACACATGGCAATGAGATTAATAGTTTTTGACAAGCAACACATTATAATGTGAAAGATTTTAATATCATCAGCAAGGTCCTAATAATGTTATATGTCTAGTCAGTTCTGTGGCTCCAATACAAAGTCACGCCGACTGGATATTCAGAGTGTATAATCAAGAAAAACAGCAAATATGTATAATGCACAAGAAGAGTCCTCAACAAAACAAAAACAAAAAAAACCTGATAATAATGGCAAATAGGTCATCCGTTACAGTTTCTAGAACAATACTACTAGTAACAATTGTACTGGTATTTTAAGCATTTTGATCATGTTGAATTATTTGTATATATATATAT
>VCCN01003571.1:2526624-2540405 GCA_006491835.1 Architeuthis dux | reverse complement strand
GAGCCTATTGTGAGAGGGTAGCTAGCAAATTGGTATTTTCACAAAGAAGAAATCATTTTAATTCATGGTTGCACAACAACCAGGTGCATGAAAGGGTTAAGGGGGCAAAGGGCTTGATTTGTCTGAAATTTTACACTTTTGCTCAAATGGTCCCCCTCCCCCCGCACGTACACTCCCTGGCTTGTACGCTTATGTGCGTGTCTTTATATGCAGTTATTAATTTGTATCTGAAATGTTAACTATATAATGTTTTCTCTATGTGATTGATATTTGCCACCAAATTAAGTGCATTGACAAGGAAGGAAGTTATGTTGTAAAATAAATATTTGTTTTGTAAAATAAATGCTTTTTTATCATTAGGCTTTGGATTTATTGATATGCCTACATATACATATATACTAGTTAAAAAATTCACAGATATATTTTAATTTCCGTGAGATGGTTTTTTTAAGAAAGGAAAGTACGCAAGATACCATTGTTTCAATGCGTACTTAGGCAGTAATCCCTCATTAATACATGTATGTTTAAAGACTACAGTGTGTATGTGTGTACATTTACACATTATGCATATATATTTAATATATAAATTTTGTCATTTTGAGCTGAGCCATTTTCATTCCGTGAGTTATTTGGATTATTAATCACTGCTACCCACAACACTGATTTATTGCTAGGTGTTCTGACATTTATATGTATCTCTGTATCTGGACTCAGTCCTAACCTAATAGTAGAAACTTGAAATTTTGCACACACACTCCCTCAATGCGTAGGGAAAATGTTTTTTTGTTTGTTGAAAATTCCCCTCCAAAATAGGTTTTTAGTGATGGATTCAATATGCAATGTAAGTTTATGCTAAATTGGTTACTAGTTTGTGCCCGCTTGGTTTTTGAAAATTCAGACCCAACAAAAGGCAAGAAAAGTAACTTATTCATTGATCACCCCTTTTTCCAACTTTTTAATTGATCACCCACAACACAACATATATAGGTGATGATGATTCATAATTTCTTTTGGAATGCTAGTTTTTACTGTTTTTGTTCTGGTAAATTTATTCATTTTCTCATTTTTCTTTTGTATTTAGAAAGTCATACTGTCTCAGATTCATGACAGGCGTCACCTATCACCATGGGTGACTGCTTGTATTGCCGTTGCCTGGGACCAGCCCTGAATATAACATAACTAGAAGCCATCAACTGTCAACATCAACATAGGTTTCTTCAGTTTTTAAGTGGGTCTGGATTGCTGGCTGAGCACCTATGTATGTATAGCGCATACAGACCACACCAATGGTGCTTTTTAAATTTAAACATTTACTCCTTATTATGTCTAGAAAAAAACGTTTTTTGTTTTTTTTAAATTTCTCCCCAAAATAGGTTTTTAACGGGGCTTCAATTTGCAATGTTAGTTCATGCTAAATTAATCCCTTAGTTTGTGTCCAGCAGCGCTTTTAGCAATCAACACCCAACAAAAGGCGAGAGAAGTAATTTATTCATTGATCACTCCTTTTTCCAATTTTTGATCACCAAATTGATCACCCCAACACAGCATACTGCCAAAAGACATTGGTCTTGTGATGGTTTCTATTGAGTGACTAAGCAGAACTATTTATGTTATTATAAAGCAAAAAGAATATCATAGCAGTTTTAAGTAGGGGCTTTTCCATTTACAAATTTATAGTCTTAGCAAAAAAAAGAAAAAAGAAACACCATTATCCTTATTTTTCAAGAACTTCATGAAATACAATATTCTTGTTCTCTTGTTCTCTCTTGTAATACATTCCAGCTCATTTTTACTTAACTCTTACATTCAACAACATAGGGAAAGAAACATAAAGTTCCATATGGCCTAATACTGGTTCTAAGGATTATATTGTGTTTAGCTTTAGACTTTATTGGTAATGAATGGCATAAAGTATTTTAAATTTCACTAGAATCATTAATAGATCTGCAGGTAGAGAAGCAGTTTGCATCTTGGGAGAATTTTTGGATCCTGCACACTGTGACTGTAAATAAGCAGATTAATATATGGTGTGTGTTTATTCTTGAAGATGTATGTGCAAAAATATCTTTAAATCTTTTAATATATGGTGCATGGTTGTGTAACTCTTTTTGAATATGCATCTGCAAAGATATCTAAAAATCTGTTAATATAGGGTAGATCATTGTGTATCTGTTCTTGAATATGTATGCGCAAACATATCTCTAAATTTATTAATATAGGGTGCATGGTTGTTTATCTGTTCTTGAATATGTTCATGCAAAAATATCTATAAATCAAAAGAAAAACTAAGCAGATTTTGCTGAAATTAAAACTAAAAGAATCATTCAAATGGTTCTTTGGACGATTGTATTCCTTCTTGTTGTTTGTGTTGTAAACACAACATTTTGGCCGATCCATTCTTCGGCCTACTTCAGATGTAAAATCCGAGTGTGATGTGGTAAATAGAAGTTTTTCTTTTTGGAAGCAGGCATTTTTATGTGATAGTGCTTTTATTTTTAAAAATCACTCTTATCTAAAGCTAAAAGAAATCTTATACTAAAAACTGTGTCTTATCCTCAGGTCTCAAATCTTTTAAGTGAAGATTCCCAAACATCAACACACTCTTAACCCTCCCTATTTAAACCTTAATATTGACATCATCGTCTTCATGGAATAAACCCAGGGGTTCACCACCTAAAGTTGCACAATTAAAAAAAACGCCTGTCTAACAAAAATCATTATACCTCCCTCTTATCTGTATTGCAGAACCCTTACGAATTGTTTTCACCCAAGAACGTGTTTGCATCCCACTTCCTTCAAGGGGTGCAGGTAGTGTGTGTGTGGGTGCTGATGCAAGCACTGGCAGGGAGAGGCTCCTAGCACTTTTCAATGTTTCATGTATCTTTGTACTCATCAACAATGAAACATGAGTGTGCCCCACCCAATCTATTCATTTCATCCCCAAACCGACCCTCCCAAATATTTTTTTCTGCTCTCAGCTGGAATTCCATTATTACACATCCCCTAATAAAAGTGTGCATTTTCATGTATTTGTATGTATGCATATATTTGTATTTTTCACTATGTTTGTCTATTTATCTATCTATCTATACATACACACACACATATATATAATGTATTGATCCCAAACATCAAATTTTTTTTAAAATTCAAGAAGATTTTTAAGACAATTTTCTAATACATAATGGCAAAGGATTATTTATTTTATTTAATTTTAGAAAATAAATCTTTTAAAATAATAATTTTTCACTGAATTTTGTTTTTTTGCACAACCCAAAAATATATTTGTTTTTAGAAAGCAACTAAGAACTTTCTAAACAAAACAATATTTTAGTTTTATTGCATTTTATATTTTCCAATTTAGGGCACATTTTCTACATCTAAATATTTTTAGTGTCCAAGTGATATTTTATAGAGATTTTATAAAAATTAAATAAAGGTGAGGTTGATTGATAGAACAAATATTTCCAAAAAGTTTCCTTACGAAATACCTTTTTCATAAATTCATTTATAAAGGAATAAGCACTAAAAAATGTTATTCAAATCAGATAACTATCTGATTTTTGGGAGATTTTAAAAATCTTGGTGTGATTCGTCTGTTGATGCTATCAAAAGTGTGCACACATGTACCAGGGGATCCTACTGTAAAAACTATTGAGTACAATAGAAAATCTATTTTATCACAAACTAAATTATTTTGAATTAGTCTTTAATTACTAATCGAATATTTAGGGCACACTATTTGAATTTTGGGGTAAAAAAATGTTAGTGTGTTAATCAAAAATTGTCTGATTGGAACCTTGTAAATCAGGAGTTATTGTATATATATTGTACATGCTCATGCACATATATACTTACAAGATCTGTCTGGAAAGTATACAGTTATTTTGAATATCTCAAGAACCATTGCATGGCCTTGATATAACCTGTCAACCAATCAGAGGGGACCTTACTGCGCAGACACTCTCCACAGGGGATACTTAGTCGGCAGTGAGACACCATTGTGTGAGCTTGTGTATTGTGTGACCGTTGCATTCACAATAACCAAGCTGCATGTCTCCTGCTGGGTATTTTGGCTAAACATTGCATCATCCTGCATCGTCTGTCAGCCCTATAGTCCAGGGTTAGAATTAAGGACTTTTATGCACCCTCCTCTATATATATTTGTCTACATATGCATGTTTCATTTGTGGTATGTTATAAGAGGACACAGGGAGAGAAACTGAGTTTGATGCTGAGTGTGTATCCGGAAAATCAATCCCATGAAAGACAGGTTTGGTTAGTTACTCAATAGAAACTGGCACATGACCAACATCTTTAGGCAGCATGCCATGTTGGGGGTAATCAATTAGAAAGATTGGAAAAGGGGGTGATCAATGAATAAGTTACTTCTATCACCTTTTGTTGGGCAGTGATTACTAAAAAGTCTGAATTTTCAAATAACAAGCAGACACAAACTAAGAGATTAATTTAGCATAAACTAATCCCCCTTTAAAAATGTATTTAAGTAAGAACATTCTCTGATGTGAAGTCAGTTTTTTCAGGAATATCTGACAGTTGAATACTTTCGGTTGCGGTGAAACTAAGAGAAACAATTGGCAAAGGAAATTCTCATGACTGACAACAAGCTCAGTTAGACTCAACTAGTTTGGTGAGATAGAGTGCTCATAATAGCTGGGGCTGAGAGGGAAGGTAAGTGGGTGAGGCGAGGTCACAAGGGAATTTCTGGGCCATACTTGCCTTCTGATTTATAATATACTTTAAAGGGTGCTGAAGTTCAGCCTGCCTAGGGCACCAGGAACTCTGGGGATGGCCCTGATACTAACAATACTTTGTCTCAGAAATTTAAAAAGGAATAGTACCTAGATCTATCCTCAGGTAAGCTATATGCTCTTCCATCAGACAATGGATCAAATATTAGGTGTATGCAAAAGTTTCAAGTGTGTATTCAGTTTCAAGTTTTCAAAAAAGAGCACTTGGAACTTTTGCACACACCTAATAAATCAGTATAAACTTAAAGATCAAATTATTCAATCTAAATAAAGGATTCACAATATCTCAGGTACATTATTTTAGATTCTGAGTCTGCTATTAAAAAACAAAAACAAAACATTAGAAATATAAGAGGGAACGATTTTCTTTTTGATATCTGTCCAAAAGTTACTTATTGCTGAAACCGAGGAGATAAGAGAGGATATAAGATTTTTTTCTCATTTATTTTCCTATTTAATCTTTACTTTTTTTCAGATGGCAAGGGTTTTTCCTTCTGCTGAGGATTCCAGTCAATTTATAACACATGCCTATTGGAGTAAAAGAAGATAGGCAGCATTTCTGGATGGTGGTCTATTTTTATTAAAGCTTTTTTCCCCCAAAAATGGCTTAAAAGGTAAACATAACCCTCATTGTACAGGCCCACATTAACCAGAACTTGAAGAAAAGTTAAGCAAAACTCGGTAATAAATGAGAAGAATTCAGGGAAACGTGTTTTTCTTAATATTTCTTGCTGAAATAAGTTTATACCATCAAATACGGTAGAACATTTTTTAAGAACATTTTATTTTAGTGTGAAAAAAATGTATACAATTTGTATATACAACACACATCATAACAATAATATTTATACAATATCTAGGGCCTTAAACCTTTGCGGTGGTGTAATAAACATCATAATGCATCTGTTGATAGCACTACATATTCCAGCAATCTATTCCAAAGTCCTACCACTCTATTGCTAAAAAAGAATTTTCTGATATTCAATCTATTTCTATTTGTTTCTACACATCAGGGTTTACTACTTCTAAACCACGCATCTTAAATATTTCTATTAAGTCTCCCCAATCTCTGGTAGTATGATAAAAATTCCATGATTTCATGATCATTTCACTTATGCCTTTAAAAAGAAAACTTAAGCAAAGATTAAAATCGTATTTGTTTCTTTAACTGTAAATACTTGATTGCTGGTGTATGTGGGTAAATAAAAAGAACAGTAGTGAGATGAAATGGCAAAATATATTTGATGCTGATTTATGAATGTAAGAGTAATATCATAATAAAATCAAAAGAAAATGTAATGGAAAAATGAAGGAAGTGCTTGGTTCTATCTCAGCTGGCAGAGCAGTTGGTTACTATCCACAACATTGTTGGTCAAAGGTGACCACAAGGAGCAGAAAGAATATTGTGGTAGACAGAGGTGTAGCTGTGGGGGATTTTAAATCGGCCCCCGGGCCTCAATGGAGGGGGACCTACAAAAGCTTTATGAATAGTAGTTCAGCTACTGCATTTCTACTAACATTACAAAATAACAAATCTCTGTAAATGTTGGAGCCTAGTCTCCTGCTCAGGCCCTCAAATCTCTAGCTACATCACTGCTTTTTAAAGGACTGCCTACTCAACAAGCTCATGGACCCCAGGCTTTCGAAAGGTCTGCCCATGAATCCTACCCTCAGTGGTCCACGGCCCCCTGGTTGGGAACCACTACACTAAATGTTGGAGGGAGAGGTCCCTTAAGGAGCTAAGCTCCTCCCCCCTACACCTATGCCCCTGGTGGTAGAATTCACCACATTGAGGAAAATAAATATTTTGCAACAGCTGTTGGATAATCAAAACAAGAAGTTGACCAAGGAAGAAAACATCAATTGAAGACCACTTGCATGGTCATTGGTGTGTCAAACAGATGGACCCAAAAAGAATAAGTTTCCTGATAAAGGCAGTGTATGACATCCTACCCATGCCAGTCAACATCAAATTGTGGAAGTCAATGAGGTATGACTGATACAGTGATACCTCGGGAAGACTGCCTCAAACATTCTCGCTGGTTTCAAATATTCTCTAAAAAGCTACATATGGAAACACAATCAGGTGCTGGAGGTCCTTACTGAGGCTACAAAAAGATTATTATTAATTTTTGATTACTATTTTTCCTTCATCTTAATTTTCTTTAGTTGTTTTTTATCACAACTTAACTCATTTAACTTAATAATAAAAACAAATAAAACATTGAGATGAAGGAAAAATAGCAGTAAAAAATTAATAACGATGGTTTACAATATTTCAACTAATAAAAATAAAATTAAAAAATTATTATTTTTATTAAATTTGACCTCTTATTCATTGCCATAGAAACAGTGGTCTGAATTAATAAGTTGTATAAAAACAACTCAAATTAGGATGAAGGTAAAAACTGGTCAAATTTAATAAAAATAATGTGTTACAGTGCTTCATTCAATAATAATAAAGATTGATTTAAAAAGATAATTGTTTTACTGATACTAACAGTATAAAAAACAAAACAAACAGAGAGATTTGGATGGAGAGTAGGTTTAAGGTTAGATTTGACCTTCTACCAAGCCATTGAGTTTTCGTAGCTCAGATGGCAGGTCAGCTTTTGCATTTAACCAGGCTTCCTTGTGGTAAAAGTGACATGAGTTCGAGTCTCACTGAGAGCTTATTCTTTATTTCTGATCAGCACTGTTTATGGAGCACTGTAATCAATGATCTGAATTAGATTATGATAAAAATCTATTTAAAAAATTAAGAAGGAAAAATGGAAGTCAAAAATTAATTATAATGGTTAACAATACATCATCTAATAAAAGTAAAATCAAAGGAAAGCTTTACTGATACTACAAAATGATGTTGTAAAACTATCAATAAAGTTCCATGAAGAAGGGAAATATTCCAGAAGGTACATCTTGAAAAATGTATTGTTTTTTGTTGGATATACAGAGTCACAGAAGATTTAGAATGTTGTCTCATTTTGTTATGATTTATGTATCCGGACTAACTAACACCTGGGCGGAAATGTGGGTGATCCCAGTCACCTCGGGAGATGGGTATATTGTCTAAATATTGTCAGTGTTCAAAACAGGAAATGGGAACCGGTCATTGACACCGTGATCGCACCACGTAGGCCTTAGAGAAACTATAAAGTGGAGCCGAAAGGCAGAAGACTGTCATCCCTCCCTGGGAGCGGACAGAAATCTCGACACTCAAAGAAGACACAGACATTAAGGCGGTTCTCCTTACAACAAGAACAAGAACAATCCTCACCTAATTTAAGGGAGTAAACTCTTCCCTTTCTGTCTATCACATCATGTTAAACCAAACCTATATATAAAATTAAAATTTCCCTACCATGATTTGAAATCACAATCAAGTGATTGGTAGGCAGCTGAGCTAAAATGACAAGTAATGGTCTACGAATTCATTTATCATATATACAATACAAAGGTTACAGTGATCATCTTCAGTCGAAATAGAAGTAGGAGTGAAGTTTGACCCTGCAGCAGCTAGGCTTGTTTTATTTCTTGTCTTTATTGGATCATTGTTAACAGGTCCCACCTATATATTATTGGGACTTGAACTTTATACTTTACAGTGCTATGTCCTCCAAACCAGTGAGCTAACATTTAGTGATTTTCCTTCTTTGAATAAACTGAAATAAATGCGTGTATCTTTTTCTCATTCTTTGGTTTTCCCTCGTAAAAAGAAATACTGGCAATATTTTGGTTTCTTAATGTAAGGAAGTCAGGGCGGTTACTTAACTCTTCAATGTACCTCGCTCCTTCCTGCCACGCCTGCTGGTTCATACCTTCATGACTCATCTCTTTCTTTTTATTTTACTTTATTTATTTTTTTAGGTAGATATTAAGTCTTATTTCCTCTCAGTCAATCTCTGGTGCAAATGAGTACTTGACATGGCATCAAAAAGAGAAGAAAAATGAGAGGAAGGTAAATGCACTGATTTTTTTTTACATGGTCCCTTGTTGTTTTCATTTATATTTTTAGAATAAGACAAAATTTACAAACTATAAAGAAAAATCTGTTCGACTGCATACAATGTATTATTATTGCAAGATAAAAAAACAAAGAACTTTATATATATATAATATTATAAGGACAACGAATGTTTCTTTGTTTCTAACTTTGTTTCTAACTAACTTTATGTTTTATAGACTCCTAGCGGGTGAACTCTACAAGCTGCAAATTTGTGTATAAGGGTAAACATAGGATAGGCAGCGGTTGACCTCTGGTGAACTCTAAAGGTCAATTTAGAGTCAGGTCAATTTTGGCATTTTCAAATCTAAGGGAGACGGCTGCACCTTACAGGCTGCAAATTTGTGTACATGGTTAACTTGACCACAGATGAACATAGAATAGGTGGCACTGACTTCTGGTGACTTTTAAATGTCAACTTACAGTCAGGTCAATTTTGGCATTTTCAAATCTATCGGAGGCAACTGCACCCTATGGGCTCAGAATTTGTTTACAAGGGTCAACTGACCCCATAATAACATTGGATAAGTGATGCTGATCTCTGATGATCTCTAACAGTCAATTTAGAGTAAGGTCAATTTTGGCATTTTCAAATCTAAGCGAGATGTCTGCACCTTATGAGCTGCATATTTCTGTACAAGGGTAACATGATCCCAGAATGTAGGATAGGTGACACAATAAAGATCTACATCCATTAACCAAGTCGAAAAAAAATAGAAACAATTTTGTTTTCCCAGTAATTTTTTGTGCTTTTAATCCGTTAGACCCTAACAATCTTCCTAGAAGGTGTTAGCTTTTAGAACAAATGTTTTTTTAAGGTCTTACGAGAGGGGGTTCAATTTACAATGTAACTGTATGGTAAAACGGGACTGTTACTTAGTTCTATGAAATATCTATAAAATCTAATTTGATATATATATATATATATATACACACACAAGTCTGGTTAGTCACTCAATAGAAACTGTCATGTGACCAATGTCTTTTGGCAGCATGCTGTATTTGGGGTGATCAATTAAAAAATTGGAAAAAGGTGTGATCAATGAATAAGTTGTTTCTCTCACCTTTAGTTGGACAGTGATCACTAAAAAGGTCTGAATTTCCAAAAAACAAGCAGACACAAACTAGTGATCAATTTAGCATAAACTGACATTGCAGATTGAACACCCCACTAAACACCTATTTAGGAGGTGGGGAGGAATTTTTAAAAAACAAAACAAAAGTTTTTTCTAGATATAATAAGGAATAAATGTTGAAATTTTCAGCACTGTAGCCCCATTGGTGCGGCATGTACATGTGATACATACATAGCCAGCCAGCCAGCCAGGCAGACCAACTTGAAAACTGAAAAAAACGATGTTGACAGTTTTGGTTAACAGTTTACAATATGTATATATATTTATTTAGTTCCCCCTTGCAAAAGATGCTTTATTATTAAAGAAGATCTAAGAATGAAACACCAATTGTAAGATGGAATCCTAAATACACACACACATACGCAAAAATATGTGTGTGTATGTGTGTTTGTGAGTGAAAACTCATGGTAATATGCTAGTCTTACAAATCATTGAAAGTGATCTCATTCCTTGCAGAGAACACCAGAAATACCAAAGTTGACCAAGTCCCATGAATATCTATATGTGTGAAGCTGCATACACACAGCCACACACACAGAAACACATGCGCAGAAACACACACACACAAACATAACATGAGAAATATCTACTTTTACAAACACTGAAATTCCCCGTTTAGAGAATAGAATTTTTCTGAAATCTGAGCTCATACCTTTGCCAATACAAACCCATTCCACAACTGATATTAACACTGATAAATAAATTGCAGAAGATGCTCTACTCCCCCTTGCCACTCTAATCTCTTCGCAGAATAACGTTTGCTTGATATTTATTTAATTGAAATGTTAGTAAGCATTGTGGTCATGAAAACTACACATACTGTTTTTGATAACCACAATTATTTTGACAGTGAAGCACTAGGTATCCTGATTTTGAAATACTATCTTTGATGTTTCTACACTGATGGATTTGTAAGAGTAGTTGGCCTTTGGGTGGTCTTAAAGTTTCTTTCCTGTTTTAGTGAACAAGACAGAAAATACGACATACAGACAACTCTAAGGTCCTTGTGATGGTAACATTAGTTCCTGTTATTATACACAGATTTACTCAGACCTCATCTGGGTTGTTATGTTTTGAACTGAATCATTTGTTCAATCCACAGGGGCAGTTTGTTCTCATTCTACTGTCCATGCTAAATCCATAGATTGAATGATGGGTCTGGTTTGAAAATTCCCAGAAGGTTAACAACTATGACAGCCACCTGAAGAAGGCCAGAGAGTATAATTACCAAAACATTGTGACTATAACAATCAAGATGTGAACACTAGTGCAAGTAAATCGGTGTATAACTAGAAAGCACTCAGAGAACACATACCTCTGCCAATGCCATACACCTATTAAAACTGAATGAAAATTAGTTCATATAGCTACGATGCAGGGGAGTTAACTATGTTTCGATTTTCCATATTTTGGGCTATTGTCTTAATATAAGAAAACAAAGGATATGGACCAAAACCCCAAACTGCAGGTGTTGGGGACCGGAACAAACACACCAGATTTTTAAAATTCATAAACAGGATATCGACTAAACCCTGATCTGCAGGCCACAGAGGCACCCTCAGAAAGCAGAGAGAGAGCACCTAGGCTTGGGACAACACAAGACCAATTTCCCTGTTGAGAAAAGTCTGTCGGCTCTCATTATCTCTCTCCCTCTCTTCATTCTCTGCCACGGCACGATGTATCTGATGCAATAAAAATATATCATCATATTTGTATAAACCAAGTCTCCAGTTTTCCCTTTTCTTGAAGTCCAAGATGGCTATACAACATTTCATCAACTATAAAAAAAAACAAATATCAAACATTATTGATCAATATCAATAATTTGCCATTCGTTAAAAAAAGGATTCAATGTAGTACTACTCTCTTTTGTGTATTTTTGCTTAACCCACTGCATCCCGGTCTCTCTCCAGCTATCCTGGCTACATCTTGCCACTGGACCTAAGCAGGCAGGAATTAGATAGTGACACTTATAATGTTTATATAAATATATCTGTATAAATAAACATGCCGAGGAAGCTCCCAGCAATCCCTGTTCCACTTCCGGTCCCAAAAGTGGGAGCAGGGAAGGGTCACTTTTACCAGGCTAATCAACCCTATCACACGTGTTATCTTGTTCTGTCTTCTTTTCTTAACACGCTTAAACAGATTACGAATCAAAACGCATTCTAATTTCACACAGCTACTACAAGAAGAACAACAAGAACACAACAACACTGACAGTATGCAACTCTCCCTCACTATAATCGAAGTCATGACTTCAAACCATAGGTAACAATATGTGGAATGTTGGCATTTGACCCCCTAGCAACAACTAATTTTGAAGGTGTGTGCCCAAGGTCTGGTGGGTATTATTTGATTTCCTGAGATGATATTTTCACCTGGTTGGCTAGCAGGTGTCCACAAGGTCCATTAAAAGATAAAACACTTGAATTCGGAATGCTATCATTTCAAGTACATTTAAGTAGGTGAGAATGATATATCATTTTTAAATTTGGTTGGACAGGACAAATGATTTAGTTCTTATGAATAGACTTTCACCCCAACAACCAAGTCAGTCTGCTGAGGAATCTCTGCTGGTCAGATATGTTGCAGAGAGGGGGGAGAAAGAGAAAAGCTATATATGATAGCCAAATAGAAGGAAGGGAAGAAAGACTCAATGATACTGCAGTCAGGTAAAGGGAAAGGAGGAGTCAAGCTGACAACTAAAGAAGAGGAAAGACTGAAAAGAATAGTCAACAGTAGTATCAGTAAGTTTGGGTATTCTCTCATCTAGTCTTTTGAGGTTTAATAAACAAACAATGGATGCAGCAAGTTTATTCAAAAATTTTTAAAGCCTGCAGAAATTGATTGCAATCTGTCTCAGACTTTTGGAAAAGGCCTCCCAGATGCTAGACAGCGAGTAGGGAAATAAACAAGATGTTATTTGTTTATACACAAAGACTTTGTTACTCATTTTCCCAAATGTGTAGTCCACATGACATGCATTATTTCTCTCTCCACAACACAGTCTTCGCTTCACATCTGAAATCTTTAACAGATGCAAAATGACAGAAAACCCCAGTTTCATCTGCACAACATTTATGGGTCCATTCACACAGAAACCGGGGTTTCTCAGCATTGATTCCACAAATATGCATCTTTATTTCAGAACAGGTGAGCAGTATTTATTTCTCCCTCTTCGATTTCATTCGACAAGCATATTACTTTGATATGCAGCTCTTCATCATTTCATTTTCGTCACTCTTCTGTTTTTGTACCTGAGCTACAAAAAAACGAACCAATGATGCGGTGCTCTTCAGCTACTGTGCCACTCAGAACTGAATCCATAGTCATCTTCAACCATGAAGGACGAAAATGAGGATGATGAGTGTGCTTATAAAGGCGTTTAAAAGAACTCTCAGCGGCAGTAGTAACAGAGATCAGTGCAAACTATGATAACAGTCTAATCTCTTGGTTTTTCCCAACAGCAGATGAAGTATTAGTTGTTATTTCCTATGTTCTAATTTTTATAATATTTTTAAACCTATTTTCTGCCTACTCTGCTCTTAATACTCCAAAGTGGAATCCAGTCATTGACTATTGTTGACCTTTCAAAATTGAAGCACTTTAGTTTGGATGCTGGAAAAAAATAATTTAAATCATTTGACAACAAACTGATGATAGCTGAAAAGAATAGCATCATTTTTATAACGATTGTTATTAGTGGAAAATATAATCAGGAGGTCATGGCTCAATCGCTAAAAAAAGTCAGTGGTTAAAGTTTCAGCAGATGATTAATATAACTAATAAACATAAATTATATTTAAATCTATCACACACACACATACACACAAACCCACCCGCACTAGCCACACCACACCACACACA
>VCCN01003571.1:2513225-2525649 GCA_006491835.1 Architeuthis dux | reverse complement strand
TTCCATGGCTCTCTGTGCAATTCTAAGTTGGTTTTCAGCAAGGTGTAAATGTTTAAATTTTCAGCCCTCTAGATACATTGGTGTAGCAACACATACATAGATAGCCAGCCAGACAGACTGAATTAAAAACTGAAGAAATCTATATTGACACTTTTGGTTGAATGTTTTTAATATATACCAGCTTAATAGCTTAATATTAAAATTAATTTGATGGTACAAAAAAGCATTCTTTAAGTAGACATCGCTAAACACAGTATTTATGGAATTTGTACAAAAATTGAGAGATCAATGAATGTTTTCAATTAAAATTATGAGATAAGCAGAACATACAGAAAGTGGGTTTAATTCATTGATTATCACTTAAATTAAAAATAGTTTAAACAAAAGGTATACACTCCAACTTCTATTTCAAGTATTTCCTACTGTACTCTTGGTTATTAAAGTTGTTCCTTCCCACTCTACTTAACTGCTGATAACACTTGAAGACCTATCCACCCTAAACTGTAGTGGCTTATCTCAACTTAAAAACATTGCAAGATTCAATTCAAATCTCATGGCATGGTCACTTGATATGACTTAATCTAAGTTGTTTCATAGTCTATAAAAGGATACAAACTGAACTAAATGAGAATAGTAATTTTATCCAGTTACTTTGTAACCATCTGAAAACAAAATATTTGTATTTAACCGCAAATAAGAAAAACTTGTACATACTTTTCATTATTCCTATAAATATGATGCTTTCTTCAACACAATCTATTTGAGAGTTGTGATGAAGAGCAACTGAAATTAAGATGAAAGCAATACCAGTCAAAAAATTAATAATAAAAGCAAGAAATTTTTTTTAATAATATTATTAACTTTAATTCATTTTTATTGTAGGAAGGGATCAGATGGCAAGAAGCAAGAAAATTTGGGAAAAATCAAGAAGATCAAAATGCAATTTATTGGATTTATTAGAAACTGAATCCCCCCTAAATAGGTTTTATGGGGGGGTTCAATTTGCAATGTAAGTTTATGATAAATTGGTGCCTTAGTTTGTGCCCGACAACATTCACGCTTGTTTTTTGAAAAATTCAGACTTTTTTAGTGATCACTGCCCAACAAAATGCAAGTGAAGTAACTTTTCATTGATCACCACATTTTCCAATTTATTAATTGATCAGCCCTAACACGCCATGCTGCCAAAAGACCTTGGTCACGTGACAGTTTCTATTGAGTGACTTCAACAGAAAAAGGAATTCTTCTGAAACTGTAGTGGTCAAAGTAGTGTGCAAAATTAAATAAATTGAGATGAAATCAAATAAAATAAAACATAATAAATATGTTGATATATCATGATGCCTTGAATTCTAGCATTTGAAATAAAAGTCATACAAAAATATTTTAGAACCTATACCTTTTGTACTTCACTAAAAATAGGTGCTAGAAAATGATACATATCATTAAATACAACTGAAAAATACTGATTGTGATTTATTATATAAAAACTATCATTATAAATAGGCTTAAAAATCTTGCTAAAAAGCATTAAAATGACATTGTTAGCAACTCAAAACAGGATAATAATTGAGTCAATTAAAATGCATAATAATATATTATGTGTAAGACTAGTAGTTAATCTCTTTTGTTCATCCCCTTTATTGACAGCTGAAAACATTTGAGGGCTGCTTTGTCCTAATAGGATTCAGCTGGTCCTTACCAGGCTATGATAAATCTTCCGTTTCCCTTCATATCTTATCAATAAAACAGAAGCAGATCCTCCTACACCCCCACCCCCCGCGCATTTTTAAAAAAAAAAGCATTTCTGACATTTGATTTCTGTTATAAACTGTGCATATTCAGAAAAGGTTGAGCTTGGGTATTTATGAACTTGATGCTTAATTGTGTGAAAAAGTTGGGAAAAGTTGAAAAGGATGTAAAAGGGTAGAGGTGTTTATTTTCTAACTGTTTGGGTGGAGAGTGATAATTGTTATTTAATACTATTCCTGTCAGTATTCATCATTGTCACATAAGGATAAAAAAATCACTGACGTGTAAAAACAAAAAGCATTCGTGGTATTGGTTTTTGATTAAATAAATGATTTAATTATACACTGTATGGACTAAAAAGGTGGAGATCTCTAGTGAATCCTCAAAACTCTAAATCAAGTGAGGTCACTATTAACTGCTGAGTCAGAAGTCATATCAGGTGGGTGGGGATCAGCAGGTTAGATTGCTGGGATTAAAATGAGCTTTGGGTTTTTTGGATATATGAAAATAGCTCATACAGAGGTGGCCAAAAGTAATGTCCAGCCTAGGAAAATTGAAGCTTTCACTCTTTATTCAAACATATCATTAAAGATTTTGTATGCATGTTGAGTACTTGTGCTTGAAGTGTATAACTAACTTGCGCACACTGCGTTTAAATTGTTGCATTTGTCATGATGCAATGATACATGCTGAGTTAGGTGGACATCGCTTTTAGCCAAGTTGTCATAAGAAGCGCACACTTACTTTTCCAAGCCATTAATTGCTACAAATGTGTGAATTACTATTTGGCAGGTGTTGGCTATACTATTAGACATTATTTAGTAGGTTTTAGTGAAAATACCCAAGAAGAAGAAGCTGTCCCCTGCAACAAAGGAGGAAATTGTAAAAATAACTGCATCTGGTCAATTGTCTTTGGATATTGCTTGTGTGCTGGATTTGAACAATCGCAGAATTATTGCAAAGCATCATGAGATCAGTACAGTGCAGAATGTAAAGTGTTGTGGCCGGCCAAGGAAAACTAGCAGGCGTTTTGACCAGAGAATGAAAGTTGCCTAATTTGTGACCACTTCAAAACAGCTTCCAAAATCTTGAATGAGATGTGCAATGGCGAGCAACCTCCCGTTTCATCTTGCATTGCAAGAAACTGAGTGAAGAAGTTGTGAAGTAGTAAAGAATTCATTTATCAGTTCCGTCAATGTTTTTGCCTCAGGATAGAACTGTGGAAGATTGGAGCCATTTTCTGTGGTCTGATGAGTCAAAATTCAACTTGGTTGCATCAGATGATGTCAGGTATGTTAGTAGAAGGTCATGGGAACATTTTCATCCCAAATGCTGATATGGCTATATTAAGCTCAAAAGGTCATAGTGATATTGGGATGCATATCTGCAGCGAGTGTTGTAAGGATCTACAAAGTCATTGGCACTTAGAAAATGGACCAATGCTTAGACATCTTGCAGAACACAATGTTGCAGAGTATAGAGGATTTGTTTGGAGTCCAACCCTTATGTTCTTTGGCAAAGACAATATGTTTTTTTTGCGATTGAAGCTGTTTTGAAGCGGTCTTATTTTGAGATAAGTTTCACCCTCCACTCAAAACGCTTGCACGTCATTATTTTTTTATTTTTTGCAGGAGAAAAGCTAAAATAATCTATCTCTATGTAATATAATAAATATAAAAGTTTAGTCAAGATATTTAAGTTTTTTACCTGCAAAAAATAAAAAATATTGACATTTTTTAAAGACATATTTTAGGAATCCCCTAAAATTTAGTGTCCTGTGTGGCTGCACTGTTTGCATTCACTTAAGTACACTCCTTCTATTGATTAAATAGCTGAGGTTATTGAAACTTTAAATGGTCATTCCACATTGGAATGTTGAAGATTTATTATGCTAGAGATAGATTATTGATCCATAAAGGACTTTACATAATAATTTTATGAATATTTCATTTTTGTTTTGATTTGTTTGAAAATGATAACTAAATACAGAGAAAATAGGACCCCCAAGAAATGTTATACACTTGGCCCCATCAGTGTTAAATTCGGCCCTGAATAGTAAAATAACACCAAGTTTTCACAGACCTGGGTTTGACTGCAAATGGCTGCAGATAAAGAGACATATAAGCATGTGGCCTTTTACTTTGACTGGCTGATGGCAGATGGAGATGCCTCCAACAGTGATAGCAGGAATCGATCAAGACCACAGAAGGAACAATAAACACTACTAATTTTCCAGGCAAAATTTTCTAAAAGTTTATTCATATGTAGTAGTAATATTATATTGATTTATTTTTTATTAGATGAAGCATTGTCAGATATTATTAATTTTTGACTAGAATTTTTTTCATCTTAATTTTAGTTGCTATTCATCACAACTACTCAGATTGTTAATCTACAGCAGTGAGTAAACAGAACAGATCAGAAATAAAGAATAAGCTCTGAGCAAGATCTAAACTCGCATCCACTTTTATCTCAGGCAGCCTGCCTATATATGGCTACTGCTCTACTGATTGAGCTACCAGAACTCTTACGGCTGGCTGAAGATCAAATCTAACCCACTTCATTTTTTCCCATCACTCAGCGCTATTAGAAACCATCAACCAAAACAGTCACCAAAACTGTCAACATAGGTTTCTAATAGTTTTCGAGTTGGTTTGCTTGGCTGGCTGGCTATGTATATATGGTGCATACAGGCTGCACCAATGGAGCTAGAGGGCTGAAAATTTCAACATTTTTCTTTTGTTTTTTGAAAATTCACCCCCATAATAGTTTTTTTCAATTTGCAATGTAAGTTTATGCTAAATTGATCACTAGTTTGTGTCTGCTTTATTTTTGAAAATTCAGACTTTTTTAGTGAGGTGAGAGTTTTTTAGTTGATCCACCCCGAATACGGCATGCTGCCAAAAGACGTTGGTCACATGATGGTTTCTATAGTGACTAACCACACCGTCAACCAAAACTGTCGCCAAAACTGTCGCCAAAACTGTCGCCAAAACTATCAAAATAGGTTTCTTCAGTTTTCAAGTCGGTCCAGTTGGCTGCGATGAAAGGCAACTAAAATTAAGATAAAAGGAAAATGTAGTCAAAAATTAACAATGGTTAACTTTATTTATGTTTTGACTTTAACTTGTCTGAAGTTCATAAGTTTGTTTAATTAGTTTCAGTTTTAATCACATGACTGTCTTTCTTTGATGTATCTGCAGTTTATTTTATAATACATCTTCAATTTAATCTGTTTTTCCTCTAATACATGCTGTGTGTTAATTTCTTTTTCTAATACATTGTATCAAATCTTTTTTCAAGTGAACTTACAGTACTATTTGTGGCTTACCATCATCTCAAGTTTTAATCTCTTTTTAATTATTTTGCCAACTAAGTTGTTACTTGGGGAGGTTGGAGTGGCGTAAAAGTTACTGGCACAGAAAATGGAATCAGTGTGCCAAGTTAATTCTGGCTGAGGCTGTCTGTGTTCATTTCATATTAATGTCCTTGGGAAAAGCATGAATCTATCTCTTCCCTCCCCCTCCCCTAGCTATAGGTAAAGTAAAAGGGCAGACTGGGCTCTCTAGTCTTGGTTGGCAACCAGACTAGGAGAAGGAAAACTCTGAATTCAAAACCAGGAGTGGAATCCACTCCCCCCTCCAGCTATGGATAAAAATAGCAACAAAATCCCACCTTGTAAAAACCCACTTGCTAAAAAATGATTGGCATGCAAGCTGAAGGACCAATCAGATCCAGGATCTAAGAAGCTGTACCCAATTTGTGATTCATAACTCAGTAATCACAAGCAACTGTTGATTAGCAGTTACTTGCTAGTAAAATTAAAGTAAATTTTTTTAACATTTAAAAAATATCCTGACAACAATTTTTAAAAAAGGTCATTATAACATATTGCAACTGTAGATGATATTTGAGCAGTAGGCCAAAGATCTGAATTTATAAACTTATCCACCATGTTTTCAAGGCTGCTATAGATTAAAAGCTGTGCATGAATTGCAGATATTTAAGCAGAATGTAGGCTTAGACTGCTTTCTAAGCTAACTCTTTGCTTTATTTCCTGTTATTCAAAACTGTGGAAGAACTGTATGAAATTTGGGTAAAGATTCGTTCCTTTACAACCTCGGTTCTCCTAGAGAAAATAATTTTTTCTTTCAATTTTAGGTGCTTTTGATCTATTAGACCCTAGAAACATCTGGAAATTTGTACATTTTGGGGAAAAAAAGCACCTAAAATTGAAAGAAAAAAATATTTTCTCTAGGAGAACCAAGGTTGTAAAGAAACAAATCTTTACTGAAATTTGTAAAACAATTAATTTCATAAATGCAGTAGTTTGAAAAAATGCCAAGAATTTTTTCTTCCGTTTCTCAATTTTTCATTATTTCCTGATGCCAGGATTTTAAAAGCATTTCATGTGTTCAGTTTTGTCAGATTTACTGGAGAGATTTACAATCATTTTCTATGTGCTTCTCAAATGATGAATAGTTTTGTTTTTATGTTAGCAAGGAAAATAAAGCAAAAGAAATGCAGCTCATGAGCCTTTTAATTGGATATTGTAATATATTCAACAACATAGCTCAACGAAAAAAAAGTTATGGATGGCATGTTCAAAGGACAGGTCAGTGACACATGTAGTTCAATGAAACAATACATGTACATGCCGTGATTAGAATGCATATGAAAGGTGACCAGTAAGCCTCCAGAGAGCATCATTACCACTCTTTCTGGCCTTTCTATGTGCTTGGAAGTGGTCAGATAAAATGAGATATAGATGGCTTGTTCATTGTTTGACTCAGATGATTACAGAAGAAACTTCATCCTTTGATCAACCTCTCTTTCTCTTCATTCAGCATTATAGGTATAAAGAAAGCAAAATATCTCAACCATAACCAAAGTGAATTGAGTTGAATTTTCTACATCCCACAACTAGACAAGACAATCCTTAGTCGAAGAAAGAAGATCACAAGCTACTATCAAAGATTTTATTTCTATATTTTCATCGGTTGATTTGATGTGAAATCTATTCTGCTTTTTACAAGTTATTAGAAAATAGACTATGGTCATAAATGTTTAAAAGTGTTGAAACAAACAAATTACCAACAAATACACATGAGTGTGTACCATTATCTTTTGTATGAGGGTAGATCAATAAGTTCTTAGTTATTAGCTGAATTTTCATCTGAAACTTTTACTGTATAATGTTTGATCTATAGGATGAATGATGAGGTTAGTGCATTGACATGCATAGTGCATCATTATGCTACAGACTTATTGATGTACCTACATATATCTTCTTTATTAAAAAAAACTTTATGAATGCATATCATTATCTTAGGTATGTTTTGTTCATTAAAGAAATTTATGAATGCATACCATTATCTTATGTACAGTGCCTTGCAAAAGTATCCCCCGCCCCAGTGTTTTTTCTATTTTGTTGCATTACAAATGTAATTTAAATGGATTTTTATTTGGATCTTATGTAATGGACCAACACAAAAAAAGTCCAAATTGATGAAGTGAAATACCCCAAAAAACTTGTTTAAAAAACTTCTAAAGAATAAAAAAACTGAAAAGTGGTGCATATGTATTTATCCCTTTGAAGCCCCTAAATAAGATCTGGTGTAACCAATTACCTTCAGAAGTCACATAATTAATCAAATCAGGGACAAAGTTGTGGAGAAGTACAGACCAGGGTTGGGTTATAAAAATATCCTAAACTTTGAATATCCCACAGAGCACTATTACATCCATTATTATAAAATTGTAAGAATATGGCACCACAAGAAAAACCTGCCAAGAGAGAGCCTCCTATCAAAACTCCCGGACCAGGCAAGGAGGACATTAATCAGAGAGTCAACAAAGAGACCAAAGATAACTCTGAAGGAGCTGAAAAGTTCCATAGTGGAGATTGGAGTATCTGTCCATAGGGCCACTTTGAGCTGGGCTGTATGGAAGAGTGGCCAGAAGAAAGCAACACTCGAGTGGTTTAAGGGGAAACATTTAAATGTCTTGAAATGACCTAGTCAATGCACAGACCTCAGTCCAATTGAACGACTTAAAGATTGCTGTACACCAGCAGAACCCATTCAACTTGAAGGAGCTGGAGCAGTTTTACCTATGGAATAGGCAAAAATCCTAGTGGCTAGATGTGCCAAGAGTATAGAGACTAGTAGCTGTAATTTATGCAAAAGATGGGTCTACAAAGTATTGACTTTAGGGGGTTGAATAGTTATACATGCTGAAGTTTGAGTTTTTAGTCTTATTTCTTGTTTGTTTCACAATAAAAACTATTTTGCATCTTCAAAATGGTAGGCATGTCATGTAAGTCAAATGATTTTATTTCCAGGTTGTAGTGCAACAAAATAAGAAAAATGCCAAGGAGGGTGAATACTTTTGTCTTGATAATTAATTAACCTCAAGGGAGGGCCAAACCTGTTCTTAATGATGTAGAATTATCAACAGCAGTGGCCAATAACCCATGAACAATTATTTGAGCACTTTCTGGAGACTAATAATATAACCATATCACATCATCTCAAAGTGATAGGAAAGCTTAAAAATTTGGAGAAATGGGTCTCACATGAACTGAATAGAATGCTCCATGACAGTGCCTCACCCAACACCTCTCAACTGACTGTGTCTAAGCTTAGAGAATTGGGATATGAACAGTGGCGGCGCCAGTGTTTTGTACCAGCCAGAGCAAGGTTTGTCCAGAAAACTATGAGGCCTGGCAAAGTTTTAAATTGTGCCTGGGCTTGTCTTGGCCTGGTGCTACCATCTTGCAGAATCCTTCATATTCACCTGACATTTATCCAACAGATTATCATCTTTTCCAGTCTTTTGAACTTCATATCCATAATAAAAGGTTCAATAATAGGGAAGCCAAAATTCATGCTTTTACTAAATTTGCAACCACTAAACCTAAAGAATTTCACAGAGATGGCATATTATCATTAGAGGATCATTGGAAAAAGGTTATTGCTTCAAATGGGTTTTATTTTGATTAAATATTAGCAGTTTTTATTGTTCATATCATCTTTCACCTTACTATTCAAAAAATGATATTTCATATGTAACAACTTAATATTTTAAACTTACTAAATTGATTGTTAAATTGGATACGGCTTTTTACTCTTGTTTGAAATCAAAGTTTTATTTCCGTTAGATGAGTTTATTGCAATTGGCTTTGACAGTTTAGCACTTGAAATAGAACTGAAAACTTCTTAGACATTAATTACTGAGTCAAAAATATAAAAACATTAAATTTGAATTATATTGCAAATGAATCAGATACATGTTTAAAACAAAAAAGAAATGGGATTTTTTTTTAATAGTGGGAGGTTCTAAAAATCCAATGACAGGGATTCAAACGTGTCTGGTATATAATTGAATCTGATTATCCCTGCAGATAAGCATGTCACTGATTAAGCAGCTTTGAAAGAAACTAATACGGATTTATGAATGTTAATCTGGGAAATGCCCACTGACACCAATAACAATAGCACCTCCCCTCAACCACCAAGGCGTGACTGCAGGAAAAAAGACTTTTGCTTTCAGATAGTTCATATTGTGCAATTATTCATTTTGTCAATTTATTCTTTGCTCAGCCAATCTCTTAATAATCCCATTACATATTCATATTACAAGTGTTGTCTGCATTTTGCATTAGTGAAATTATGGTTTTCTTGTTTTATTCATGATTCGTTTTTATCTCTTTTTCTTATGATCGATGATTGCGTAATTTATCCTCATCCCATGTGAATAGCTTGCAATCCCCATCACGCATTAGTACAATAGATCTCTCTGATCTCTACTTATCTTGCTACGTAGTTCAGAGGAAGAAAGACCAGGAAAATACTTCACCAAAATTTATAAACATGAAATAATTAAGAATCATTTTTCTGTGAATCTTATAACCGTATTTATAATATTAGTTTGATGTAAAAGTTCCAAGCACCATCTTTTGCACAATGTTAGGGAAATCATAGAAGTGTCTTTGAAGTTTACTCAGCTCTTTTTTGCGGGTGCAATGTGCATACATACCCCTTGAAAATTGTTTGTGGAAAAGTGATAATTTCACTTTATTCTGCTAAAAATCATGGCTGAATATAAAATGCACATTCAACATTGTTTACTCTTCATGTTTAATCTGAGAAAAAGCTTTTGGTAATGATGCAGTTGGTGCAAATATGTGTTGGGTATGGTTTGTGAAGTTTTTAAAAAAATGATTTTGAGCTCAAAACAAAGAATACCTCAGTACTTGGAAACTGGTGGATTGGAAGAACTTTTGGAGGAACATGCAGAATAAACAACGTGAACTTTCAGAAAAATTAGAGGTAAATCACTCAAATCATTTAAACGATGCATTGGAAGAGAAAAGACCTTTTTCTGGACAAGGAAGTTGCTTGGTAATTTTGCTGCATCACAATAGCCATCCTCATATTGCAAACGTGACACAGCAAATGAACTTGGAGCTGGAATGGGAATTTCTCCCACATGCAGAGTATTCGCCAGACTTTTAAATGTTGTAAATATAAATTTAAATGATGCATTGGAAGAGAAAAGACCTTTTTACTGGACAAGGAAGTTGATTGGTGATTTCGCTGCATGACGCCACCCATTCTCACATTGCAAACATAACACAGCAAATGACTTGTCACTTTCAGACTATCACTTGTTTCACTCCATGCAATGCTCCTTGTCTTATCAGTGGTTCCAAAATTTTCAAAACATGGAAAATTCCTCAAAGAATACATCAAATCAAAACCAGAATTAGAAACTGTCAACCAAAACTGTGACCAAAACACAGGTTTCTTAAGTTTTTAAGTTGGTTTGGCTGGTTGGCTATGTATGTTTGTGTCATGCATACAGGCCTTACCAATGGAGCTAGAGGGCTGAAAATTTAAACATTTACATATAGAAAAAAAGGTATTGACAGTTTTGGTGACAGCTTTGGTTCTAATAAGAATAAACCTTGTCAATTATTATAAATTCTATTAGTATTTCATTCTTACCAATTTCAGTTGCTTTATATTGCAACTACCATATTTAATGGGATCTTATTTCAGCAGGAAATATTAAGGAAAAAACCTATTTCCATAGTTCTTTTCATTTATCACCCAGTTTTTTTAACTCCTCCTCTAGTTCTGACCAATATGGGGCTGGATAACAAAGGTTGTTTACCTTTTGAGTCATTTATTTGGGGATAATCAAATACTGTACTGTTATTTGGCCTTTTGCAATTTTTGTCTCTACCTACACATACGCATTTAGGACCTCACATAAACCTGAACTTGTGTTGTATTTGTCTTTGTGGGAGGCAAATAAATATAATTGTATTCTTAGTACTTATCTTATTTGCTAGACTTAGCTCTTTCCAACTTCTGTCTTTTGCTAAGAATCAAGTGTATTTTAAATTTGATTTTAGGCCAAAAGCAATTATTTAAATCTTTCTTAGTTGTTTCTTTAAGAAATAAAAAAATGTATTCCATTCAACTGAATGTCTGTGCTTCTAAACAGATAATCATATCTGCAAAGTAACAGATGATTTTATCATTTGAATATCCAAAGTTTTCATAGGCATAAGACAAACAAGGACAGAACACAAATATTTTCAATCTTATGCTTACTCTCTAAGCTTTGCCGCCCTGTTGGCTGGGGCCTAGCATATGCTGACCCCCCCCCCCCCCACAGGGGCCACCTCTTCTTTCAACAAAGTTACAAGACTCTATTTAAAAACATTTTAAATAACCTTTCATCAAAGTCGCAAGACACTATTTAAAATGAAAAAAAATAACTTTCCACCAAAGTCACAAGACTCTATTTTTTTAAAAACCAACCAATTTTGGGAATTTTAAATTGATTTTGGCATTAAATGGCCCATCAAGGGTTGATATGCCACTAAACAAATCAATTAACCAATCAATTAATCTAAGCTTTGCTCACAAGAGATGGTGTAATTTTAGTTATAGATTAGTTTAACTCTTTAGCACTTAAAATACTACCTATTTTATGTTGAGGATTTCCTAAATCTCTTAAGGCTGAGTGATGACCTTTTATGATTACAATAAATCTAAATTCAATTGTTTATTAATTAATTAATTAAAAGAATATGCTTTCAAATAAACTCCTTGTTATTATAAAGGTTTTTCTGATAATAAAAGAATTTTGCTATATATAGCAAAGTTTTTCTAATTTGTTAGTAATGGAGTATCATGTTATTTCTTTATATTTATATTTATCATAGTAATTGGATCTATGATTTTTTTGGTTTATCTGTCTGTAACACTGGACTCTCAAAGGTAACAATTTTGCTGATAAAAATATATCCTACTCACCATTCGAAAGTATGGACTATTCCAGGTAAACAAATTCAGTATTTTTTTTCTAAAAGAACATCTCATATATTCTCATCCAATATAACCATGAATTTTTTTCCCTGATCTGTGAATTTCTTTCACTCAGATTAACAAGTAGATTATATGAAAAACTGGATCAGGATGCACGTCATATAGCAATGATCAGCAAGCCAATTTTACTTGGCCGTTATTAGTGAGTTTGATCCTAATTGGATCTGCTGCTATTGATTGTCTGATAAGAAAACTGTGTTAAGTTAATAAATCATATTAAAAACAAATAACGGATCAGGATGCATGTCGTATAGCAATGATCAGCA
>VCCN01003571.1:2454913-2465984 GCA_006491835.1 Architeuthis dux | reverse complement strand
ATAAGCTATGTATTCTAAATTGTTGGTAACCAAACAAGTCTTCATATAAATTAGTTCTATATTCTATACACTTATTGTACATATGTATTCTAAATTGTTGGTAACCAAAAAAGTTTGTTTCGTTTATTAAGTAAAAATAAAATAAAATTCAACTTTATTGAACAATATATTTACTGTTTTTTCCTACTATCTTCTAGCATCTTCCTGCCAATTTCATAATTCCACCCTCCCAGAAATTTTTATCTTTCTCAGCAACCAATTGCAATCTTCCAGGGAATTTAAAGTTTTTTCATTAAGAGAATTTTATAAAGACCAGAATAAATGGTAATCTGAAAGTTCAGTATCTGCTGTATATAGTGGATGAGTGAAAAAATCCCAGTCAAGCTGTAACAATTTTTGCCTGGTCACCAAAGAAACATGCATAGCATTATCCTGATGGAATATTAAGCCCTTTCTCTTAATTAATTCCAGATGGATACTTTTCATCCATTGATTGCTGCCTTCAATTGGTCTAATTGGGGCAGTACTTGCTCAAATCAATCGTTTGGTTCTCTGGAAGGAGCTCATAGAAGAGAACTCCCTACAAATCTCATCATGTACCCAGCATCAACTTCTTTGCATGAAGACCGGCTTTTGGTAGTTCATTTTGCTTTCCCTACAATCTCTTCTGTTCCAGGTTGTTGTAAAGTATCCACTTCTCATTGTCCATCACAATTTGTTTTAAAAATCACACACAGAAATATGACACAGTAGTTTTTTTTACCTAACTCATGTGGAGATCACACATCAAAGTGACTCACATAACCAAACTGGTGCAAATGATTTTCAATAATTGATTCGGATATTTTGTGTATGTTCTATGAGTTGTATAACATTGATTATAATGTCTTGATTTAATCACTATCAACTTCAATTGGTCTATTACACAGTGCAGCATTGTTCAGTGTGGAATCTCCACTTTTGACATGTTCAATCACTCACAGTACCTTCCCCATAAACTGTACAAATCTTTTTTTGTATTTGAGTGGCATTTTTATCTTTCTTTAAAAAAAAGCCTATCATTGTATGCGGTTTATTTGGACTAATTTCCATGTCTTTGTTGTTTCAGCCAACCTCCGGCCTTCCTTTGATGTCTGCTAGGTTCTAGAATGTTGAATCACAACAGACACCAGAGGAAGACTGGAGGGTTCATGACTGAAACATTATGAAAAAGAAACAACAAAAACGAGGGAATTAGTCTGAATAAACCACATGTAATGATTATTCTTCTCCACCTAACAAAATTCAAACAAGAACTAAAAATAAATGTTGCTTTTTTTTTCCTTCCATCTTCAATGTTAGAATCAATAAACAACTAGAATACTAAGGGAAAGTGTGAATCACTGCCACCCATATATGCTTCTTTTTACTTCATAAATTAGGCAGCATGCCATGTTGGGGGTGATCAATTAAAAAAATTGGAAAAGGGGTGATCAATGAATAAGAGACTTATCTTGCATTTTATTGGGCTGTGATCACTAAAAAGTCCTAATTTTCAAAAAACAAACTTGAATGCTACCAGACACAAACTAAGGGACCAATTTAGCATAAACTTAAATTGTAAATTGAACCCCATGAAAAATTCATTTTGGTGGGCAATTTAAAAGAAAACGTTTTTCCTACTCATTGAGGGGAGTGTGTGTGCAAAATTTCAAGTTTCTACTATGAAAGGTTAGGGCTGGGCTAAGTTCGGATACATAGATGCATACATATAAATGTCAAAACACATGAATGAATTAATGCAGCAACAGTGTTTAAACAGTCTGTTGTGGGTAGTGGTGATTATATATATATATAATATGCCAATTTCAACAAAATTATTTTTAAAAATGTATGCTGATATAACAGGTGTCACAATAAAATCAAAAGTGATCTTTTTGAATCAAGTTAATTAAAGCTAAATGCTCCTAATGCCTTTTGACAAGATCGAATATTCTTGGCCAACCCAATACTTATTGTACATAAACTTTTTTTATATACTTATTCTACATAGGCCCGGTATTCTATATAATGATTATACTTAATACCTCTTTCATAACTTTTGGATGATGAAATATCTATTTTTAAAGACATCAGTCTGTCCTGTGTTCTCATTTTGATAATAGGATTAAAGAAATGTAGAGAGTCACTTGTAACTATTAATCCTGTTATTGTCATGATGGAAGATTTGGATAACATAGAAATTATATTAATTTACATTAAACTAAAAAATAGTGCAAACCTTTTGGACTTAAATTCAAATTTGAAAACTCCAGCTGAGACAGTTAGTGTTCATTTAGCACTAATGCGCATGGGAAAGGCATGAATCCAAGTCTATTTCACATATTGCAAACAGGCCGAGTTAGTAGTAATGTGATATGTGAAGCCCAAGTAAGGACGACTGAAGGTTTATGGTGTGATGACTTGAGCTTTGAAAGGAAGTCACAAAGTCAAACAATATATATAAAAGACAACCTACGTTTTTTTTCTATGTAGAAACACAAGGTGATCAGTCTGTTCTTTCAGTTCATCTGTTTCTTCTTAAGTATTAGCATTAGTTAGTGGCTTTAGTACTGGTTAGTAGTTGAGACAATAGGGAGGAAAAATAGAATAGAGTGTGGTTAGTATTTAGAAGATTTAGCTGATCTTTAGATATGGCCTGATTTAGGAGATGCCAAAATAGGTGCGAGCAGGTTCATCCACAAGTTGACTCTGACTGGTCACTTTAACTAAAAGCATGGAAAATTAGAGATGCTGAGGTTGACCCCAAGGTCACCTGTCTAGACAGACAGGAAATACTTCTAAAAATAGCACGGGCCAACTCCGGTTGTCCAGAGGTCATGACAAAGTCTATTTCACATATTGCAAACAGAGTAATTATGTGATATGTGGAGCCCAAGCAAGGACGACTGAAGGTTTATGGTTTCATGGCAAAAACTTTAAATTTTATGACTTAATTACTGGCTCCAAGTTGGAAGAAATTGTCAATCACAGTTTTGAGTGATTTCTTATATTGAAAGCTTTGCTAAAAAATTCTTATGAATGTTTTCCAAAAAACTATAAAAAGTTTTACTCTTTAATTATACATCATTATCATCAGCCATTATAAGTCCACTGCTGGACAAAGGCCTTTCCCATCTCCTTCCATGACGACCTAGATTGTGCTAACCTCTGCCACATCCAAGCAAACATTTTTATCTCGTCCCTCCATCTTGTCTGGTTTTTTCCTACTGCGTTTGTTATCCCATGGGCACCAATCAGTTAGTCTTTTGCCTCATCTATTGTCATCTCTTCTTGCTAGGTGACCAGCCCATCTCCATTTTTACTGCTTAATTATTTGTATAATATCCTTCACCAGTCATCCCTCTGATCCATGTTGATCCTTTTCTATCTCTTAGAGTTATCCCTAGCATTGCTCTTTCCATGGCTCTCTGTGCTATTCTAAGTTGGTTTTCAGCTTGTTTTGTTAATTTCCATGTTTTGCATCCGTAAGTCATGTCTGGTATTATGCAACCGTTGTATACTTTACGCTTTAACCACATTAGCAAAGTGCTCTTCAGAATGTCTCTGAATAGCCCAATTCTACAAAAGTGGCCAGAAATTAATTCAGGCATTTCATTTTATAACTTTTTACCTAAAATTTGTTTTAGCAAGTTTCAGAACTCCATCTGTATGTTTTGCAATAAAATCAGAAAAAGAAAAGTTTAGGTAAAAAGTTACAAAATCCAATGCTTAATCTTCAACTTTTCCCCTAACCACCAGAAATATTAATTTATTAGTGCAGAAAATGAATAAAGCAAAGTAGTGGTAATACCAGTAGACAGTGATAAGAAAAGCCAGAACCTTGCCTACATATACTGGGTTTAAATGGAGTTGGCACTAAAGAAACTGTTGTTAATGTGTATGATGTCATCAGCTGGAGTGGTTTCAGTAAGTGCCACTAGGTGACAATGCTGATGGCAGCCATATTGGAATATGTATAAAATGGAGATGGCCATGTTGGATACAAGCTGTTTAATTAGAGCAGTGAGCAAAACTGCACGAGACTTTACACTGGAGGTGTTTGGCAGTATAGAGATATTTAGCACTGTTGAAAGATTTACAACTGTGATTATTATTCCATTTTCCATACTGCCAGAATTTTCTGTGTAACTGTATATGTAATCATTGGAGTGGATGAAAGTTTGTTTAATAAATCCTACTCATGATATCATAAGTTACATAAACAGCTAGAATTAATATTACCCTTGATCTTTCTTCCTTTATAATTGATTTTTCTTTACATGAATATCCACAGATTTTTTCAAACCATTCACAATGATATGATCAACAGTAGGATTTGAACTCACAATATTAACAATATTGTAGTTGTAGAAACCTGTACTATTTGTTCCAATTTTGATGCTTAGGTCATGCATCTATTTATTAATGTTTATTTTGCTAGTTATTTGTTTATATATTTAACACATAAACATTAAAAAAGTAGGTTCAAAGTAAGATGAGGGAGTTTTTCCAGGTTTTATACTTAAAATATGGTTGTAATATTATTCAAATTACTTAGATGAAGCATTGTCAATTATTATTAATCTTTTGCTAGTGTTTCATTCATCTTAGTTCTATTGCTTTTTATCGCAACTCTCAGACCATCATTCTATGATCGTTAGTAAGCAGCATGGATCAGAAATGAAGAATAAACCCCCTTCAAGATTTTAACTCACATCCCTTTTCCTCAGGAGCCTGTCTTTCCAGGACAGCTGCCTTACCAATTAGGCTATGAAAACCAACTGCTTACAGTAATTTGAATTTAACCATTGTCATCTTTGTTTACAAACTCTAGTAGTATTAGTTGTATTCAAATTTCTTAGATGGATCATTTTCAATTATTAAATATTTTTTTACAAGTATTTATTAAAATAGTGTTTTCCATTAAAGGATATTGTTAATTTGATTAAACATGAATTTTGCACTGAATGTCTTTCCTGATACACACACATTATTTATGATGCTCAAAGACTTTGTAGTTTTGAATCACAGACCATTGTTGGCCTATTCCTTGCTAGCAAGAATCAACAGAAGACAATCCTCCTGTCTGCACTAATTGATTTTTAAAGTGGAGATCAGTTGCGCACACCGAGTCCACTTGGCTGGGTACCCTTCTTCAGAAGCTCACTGGGCTGAGATAGTCAAAGCAACTGCTAAACAATAGGTTTTTTGTCAGAGTAGTCCTCTCTTAGATTGACTGCCTTACAGGGCTGAAGGGCCCCATCTTCCCTATTATTTTAGTCATAGCTGGAGTGGGAAGTGTATTCATGCCTTTCCCAAGGGCATTGTAAAGTGATCACTAACTAACTACCTCAGCTGGATTATGAACTTGGTTCATCGATTCCATTTTCTGTACCATTAACAGTTAGGTCACTCCGCACCTTACAAACAGCTCGAGAAATAAATGAGCTTTTAGATCTTCAGCTTTTCTTCTTGCCTGTTGTTCTCAGTGTGGCTAATGCTCTTTACACACTATACAAATTGCTTCAATTGGTTTGACACTAAGTAAGCTTTTATGATTTTTCCTTGAGGCAATATCTTAATCTGATCACACTTTGTTGTTTGTGAAAATTCTTGTTTTTAAAAACACCAATGTATCTCACTCGCACGCACACACACACACACACACACACACACACACACACACACACACAAATACACACACAAATACACACAAATACACACACACAAACACACACAAATACACACATAAATACAAGCATATGCTGTATATATATATATGCTCATAAATGTGAATAAACTCACACAAGCACATATACACATAAATACTGGAGTATTTATTATGCAGAGAGATACATATATAACGATAAACACAATAGAAAAGGACCATATACAAGATGGAGAGATGAGATAGAAAAGTTTGCCGGTAAAATGTGGCAGAGGTTAGCACAATCTAGGACGTCATGGAAGGAGATGTTAAAAGCCCTTTGTCCAGCAGTGGACCTATAACAGCTGATGATGATGTTGATGATGATGATGTTGATGATCATGATGTTGCTGCGCTGCTGCTGCTGCTGCTGATGATGATGATGATGATGATGATGATGATGATGATGATGACGACGACAAATGAGCTCATTCAGTTATTTACACATGTATACACATAATAAATAATATGCATATGTTTTTATATACAGCTTAAGTCAAAGGTTTATATACAGCACAACAATTTTCAATTTCATTTGCATATTGAAATATTTTTGTGAAATATACAAACTAAACAAGTTGGATACAATGTCAAAAAGAAAGTAATTCGAACACTCAATAGAAACCATCTCATGACCAACATCTTTTTGTAGCTTGCCGTGTTGGGTGTGAACAATTAAAAAATTGGGAAAAGGGATGATCAATGAATAAGTTACTTCACTCGCCTTTTGTTGGGCCATGATTACTAAAAAGTCCTAATTTTCAAAAAACAAGCATGAACATTGCTGGACACAAACGAAGGGACCAATTTAGCATACACTTACATTGTAAATTGAAACCCCACTAGAAATCTATTTTTAAGGGGAATTTAAACAAATAAAAAAAACGTTTTTTCTAGACATAATATGGAGTAAATGTTGAAATTTTCAGCCTTCTAGCTCCATTGGTGTGGCATGTACACCCAATACATACATACATAGCCAGCCAGACCAACTCAAAAACTGAAGAAACCTATGTTGATGTTGACAGTTTTGGCTGATGGTTTCTAATGTGATTTGCTCAAGGTTTACAATACAAACAATATAAAAATACCAAAACTCAAATAACGTATTCATACACTGCCCATTGATGTGCACTTTTGAGGTTTAAGAATTAATAACAATATATTAGCATAAAGATGTTGTACCATTGCTCCATAACAGCCCTCATTTAGTCAGAATGAGCTAGCAACTTGTCCTCTGTTCACATCATAGAATACTAGAGTTTCATAGTAAACATATGTGTGAAAACTACCATGAGGAAATTTAAAGAATACAGTGAGGATATCTGAACTTGAATTGTTACTTTACACAAGTCTAGACTGTCACTTAGAACTATTTTCAAACAACTGCAAGTTCCCAGACCAACTGGACAGTCCATATTAAGAAAGTCTATTAGGATGGTAAATACTTTATCAAGATTAGGAAAAAGGTTAAAAACATCCAGAAAAGCAGATGAAAAATTAATCAGATTTGTTAAAAAGGATCCAAGAATAACCAAAAAAAGCTGTTGCAAAAACCAGCAAATATCATTGTCTACAGTCAAAAGACAATTATATATGAGGTCTGTCTGGAAAGTAACAAGCCATTCAATATTAATGGAAAAATAGCCTACCTAGAGCAATAGCACCTTAGTTCCCTTCAAATTACTCTCTTTGGAACCTCACACACTTATCCCAGCACCCCTTCTGCAAAGTCCTCTTTAGGGATGGCCATCGGCTGCCTCATCACATTCTCCTCAATCCCATCCATGTCTGGAATCTCTTTAGGAAAAGCCAGAAATCACAGGGAATCAAAACTGGGCTGTAGGAGAGCTGACCGACCTGGGTGATAGGATGTTTTGCCAAAAAACCTGCACGAGATGAAGAATCACTTGCTCAGTCATTGTGAATGTGACAGTCACACAGTACACAACCTCACTCAATGTTGTCTTATTGCCAACAGGAGGGATTGTCTGTTCAGGTGTGTGCAGTCCCCTCTTATTGGTTGCCATGTTACATCAAGGCCAGTTCTCGAGATGTTCAAGATGGTTGGATACTTTCTTGATAGACCTCTTAGAAATGACCTAACGGGTTGTTGTGCAAGGAAAAAGCTATTACTGCAAGATTGGCATACAAAGGCTTGCTAAAAGTTTACAGATCATAACTTTGACCATGACCAAAACTTTTGGGAAAGTGTACTATGCTAAGATAAAAAAAACTAAATTTTAACTGTTTGAATATAATGACCAGAAGTACATGTTCTGAAAACCTGAAGAAACTTTTTAGCCAAAGAATACTATTGCCACAGTAAAGCATGATGGTGGCTGCAACATGCTGTGAGTGTGTTTTACTGCCAATGATACTGGTTTTCTTCACCAGACTGAAGTTCAAATTGGGTCAAAATGAAGGATGATTATGGAATAGAATACAGGGAAATAAAGAAGGTTCCAAAGTATAGCGATGATAAAATGGCTGAAATTAGGACAAAGCTTAGGTGACTTTATCGAATTGCATGTTTTCAGACCAACAGTCCTTGTTTAATTGTAATGGACACTGAGATTTACGTTACAATTAATGATTCAGCAACATTTTCCAATGCAGGATTTTATACTCATTCTTTTAATAAGACTGTGTTAAGTTTTCAATGGTCTCCAAATTTCCTGCCAAAGTTGGTATATGGTATGCCATTACCAACAATGCTATCTCAGCATACTTTTTGTGGGGACAAGGTCTTGTGATCAATCAGAAATTATATAAATTGAAGTGTTTTCAATGTAGAATGGTCCAATAGATGGAAACAAATGGTTTTAAAGATGCTGCAATATTCTGGCTCGACAAGGCGTCATCGCAATACACCAAGTCTGTGTTCCAATATTTTGATTCCAAACAAATTCTTGTCATACCAAAGAAAGACAACCTCCTAAGTTGCTTTCAGTGTCGGTCAATTGAAATAGCTCATGCCATAATTAAAAGAGTGATTTTCAAGGATGAATTTAAACCCAAAAAACAGAGATGAGTTGCATGCACAGGTTCAAACAGTAGTGGAACTGTGCCATATCAATTTACAAAATATTACCAAGATTCTTTTGGTTTATTTTCACTGCAAATGCAACAGCATGTATTGAAATATATTGTTTTCAGTATGTTAATGTAGAAGAGACTTTACTGTTTCATGTGAAATTTAATTAAACCATTTATCTTTTCTGCAAAAGAAGTTATTCATCTTTTTGTAATGTTCGTGAATATATTGACCATACATTATATACAATATTTACACTTCAACTTCTAAACAAATACAAAATTCATAAAAACATATTCAAATGTACATAAATACAAACAACATCTCCAATTTAGCACAATTCACAGATCAAACTCTCTTGAAATTTCTCATCTGACAGAATCCAAAAATGTCATCTCATGTTTTTCCATATTTTTAAAAATTATCTAAATTATTTTAAAAACTTTATACACTATTGCTATCTTTAACATGACTAGGCAACTTATTCCAAAAAATATATTACTCTATTAGAAAAATAATATAATTGTTTAGTAGATTTAGTTTTTGAAATCTGTCTTGTCAATAGATTTCCAGTTCGAGGAGAGATATTAATTTATTATTATTTATTATTTAGAAATTCTATTAATTATTTTGAATGCCTCAATTAAATTCTCCCTCATTCTTCTCTCTAGCAAAGTTAAACCCAATGACTCCAATCTTTCTTTATAACTAAGATCTTTTATTCCATTAATTAGTTTGGTTACTTTTCATTGTACGCTCTCTAGTTTTAAGATTAAATTCCAGTTCCCATGCCTAGTTACCAAGCCTGAGTACAGTATTCTACATGAGGTTTAATCAATGCCTTGTATATTCTACAAATAACATATGCATCCCTTGAGAGAATATTTCTAATCAAACAACCAATTTTCTGATTCACTTTTGACACAATTGATAAAATATGATTATTAAAATTAAAGGAATTATTAAAAACTACTCCTAAATCACTTTTGTTGTGTTTACATTTAATGTAGTCCAGGATTAATATTATCATATTACATGAAACATCTACTCTGAAATATTGTAGGTCACCATGGAAGAGGATACTCTAGTTTGTACTGATATATTTCATATTGATTTACATTAACAAATGACTAAGCATTTTTAAGGGCATAAAATAAATATCTAAAGTAATGTTACCTTAGATAAATCTCAGATTACACACATATTTCATCTTTATCTCAGATCTATTACAAGAATAATTCAATTGATAAAGCTTAGAATATGAAACCATTTGGAACTTGTTCATTCGGTAAGGAATGGATTAAATTTCTGTTGAGCATATCAAATTAAACATATGACTAAATCTAATAGTTCTCTGAATACACTATTGATTATCATGCAGATCACAAACTTAGATCCACCTTCAAAATAGCTAAATTTTATCGTGGCTCTGCTATAACACAGTTGGCTTTCTTGGACCCCAACACCCATGTTATAATGGGGGATGCCTGTATACCCTACAACTTTTTGAATTCCCAGTACAAGACACAATTCTATATAAGAAATACATGTCAGGGCAGGTATCATATTTAAGTATTGTACAATTTAAAATAATGAATTGTTACATATCACTAACCTAAAAGAATTGATTGACAATGCATGATTTTCATTCATGATATTTGATTACCCAAATCTACATATTCAACACTAAATTGGAAATGTTTGAAGCCAGTTCTTATTCTTATCACTTGTTTCACTCCTTGCAACATTCCATGTTTTGCCAAATAACCTGCACGAGATGAAGAATCACTTGCTCAGTCATTGTGAATGTGACAGTCACACAGTACACAACCTCACTCAATGTTGTCTTATTGCCAACAGGAGGGATTGTCTGTTCAGGTGTGTGCAGTCCCCTCTTATTGGTTGCCATGTTACATCAAGGCCAGTTCTATTACTACTAGAAACTTTTGTAATAATTTAATAATATTTAAATTATTACAAAAGTTTCTAGTAAATCTTTTGATATCACTAACTTACTGGAATCATTGACCAGATATGAAGTGTTGCAAGGAGTGAAACAAGTGATCATCTGAAAGTAACAAATCAGGAGAATACACTGCATATTGAAGAACATTCTATCTCAGTTGCTTGATTATTTGTTGCATTGCATTTGCAATGAGGATGGGCTTTGTCATGCAGCAAAATCACCAGTCAATTTCCTTGCCTAGAAAAAGATGTTCCGATGTGTCATTTAAATGATCCAATTGCTCACTGTAGCATTTTGATTGTATAATGCTTGACTAGAAATAATAAAATCCTGGTATGTT